>JAODAL010062468.1:0-19738 GCA_025379985.1 Phyllomedusa bahiana | reverse complement strand
ATCCCCCTGAGGGGTCTTGTTTTGCAGGACCTTTATTACAGTCACTGAGGCACCTAGTTATTGAGATAGGTATTTAAAAAAAAAGCTACGGAAAGGGTGACAAGGGGGCGTCCAAAATGGCCGCTCGCATTCTGGCGCGAAAATGCCGCCGTAGTCCGGGGTTGCCTGCGCCCCTCTGCTCTCTCCAGCCCTCCCCCGTGCTCCCCACCTTGTCTTCGGCTCCTGCCTCGATCGCTCCTGCTCTCCTCTGCTCCCAGCCGCCAGCTCCGTTATCTCCCTGTCTCCTCCACGTCTTCTGCCCGCACTCCTGGCCGCCGCGTTCTGTCGCCTATACCGCGACTCCTGCGTCTCCGCTCGCCGCCTCCACACCTCCGAGTCCCGGGGGGGTGAAATCGGGTCACGAACCGCACCCTCTTCTCGCTGCCTGCCGCTTCGGGTACGTCCTGCCGGTTTTGAGTGAGGTAGCGGGGGGTCTTCAAGTCTCACATTCCGTCGGCGCCGGAACCGGAAGTTCATCAGTGGCAGTATATTTTAGCTGCAACCCAAAACTTCCCATGTGGTCCCCAGAATAGACAATGTGAGGGAGCCCCATCTGGTGCCATCTATTTGTCCCTGGTGAGCTGGAAATTATTGTTTTCCGGTGAGGAGCAACCTGTCTTTGCCCTGTTTCTTTGCCCTGCAAGGCGTGGCATATACTTAGCGAAACCTAATCCAAAACTTCCAATGAAACCCCAAATCAGGATTTAGGAAGTCCCATTATCCATCTACTTGTCCCCTGGTGACTGTGGATCACTATGTTTGGCCGGGTGGGGAGCAGACCGTCTTTGCCCAAGCCATTGCCCTGCAGGTGGGGGCAGTATTTTTTTAGCTGCAACCCAAAAAGTTTCCGGGTCCCCAAAAGACAATGTGAGTGAGCCCCATCTGAGTTCATCTACTTGTCCCTGGTGAGCTGGGGCACACTATTTTTTTGGCCGGGGTGAGGAGCAGACCTTGTTTTAGACCCTGCTCATTGTCCTGCAGAGTAGTGGCAGTATACTTTTAGCTGCAACCCAAAACTTCACATGATGTCCCCAGAGTGGAGAATATGAGGAAGCCCCAACTGGTGCCATCTACTTGTCCCTGGTGAGCTGTAGCATCACTATTGTTTGGCCGCTGAGGAGCAGACCTGTCTTTGTCCATGCTCATTGTCCTGCAGAGTAGTGGCAGCATATTTTAGCTGCGACCCAACCAAAACTTCCCATGAGGACCTCACATCAGAGGATTTGAGCGAGCCCCATCTGATGCCATTTACTTGTCCCTGGTGAGCTGTGGCATTATTGTTTGGCCGGTGAGGAGCAGACCTGTCTTAGACCCTGCTCATTATCCTGCAGAGTAGTGGCAGTATACTTTAGCTGCAACCCAACTCAAAACCTCCCATGTGGTCCCCAGAATAGACAATGTGAGAGAGTGCCATCTACTTGTCCCTGCTGAGCTGTGGCATCACTAGTGTTTGGCCACTGAGGAGCAGACCTGTCTTAGACCCTGCTCATTTGTCCTGCACAGTAGTGGCAGTATATCATAGCTGCAACCCAACCCAAAACTTCCCATGATGTCCCCAGAATAGACAATGTGAGGGAGCCCCATCTGGTGCCATCTACTTGTCCCTGGTGAGCTGTGGCATCACTAGTGTTTGGCCGGTGAGGAGCAGACCTGTCTTAGACCCTGCTCATTGTCCTGCAGAGTAGTGGCAGTATACTTTAGCTGCAACCCAACCCAAAACTTCCCATGATGTCCCAGAATAGAGAATTATGAGTGAGCCCCATCTGGTGCCATCCTGGTTGGCATTGAAAGGGTGCCTCCTCCGTCACGTCTTCCTCTCATGCCATCGAGCTAGTTCATACAAATATATCCCCATATTGTGCTAGGAATAGTCTCGCAGCACAATGAGCGCGTCCTGACCATTTGGCGTTCTGCTATAGACCAATTCATTTCAGAAGCTAAATTAAAATCCTATTGTGCTGTGTTGTTAATATTTTATGCCCTTGTTTTTGAACAGTTATTACGTGGCATCGTGCCCAATCTGAGTCAAACTTCACAACCATCTGCGGAGGTTCGGAAATAGCACAACTGAGCGGCTTCGTTTCCCCTTCAACTAACCTTCTGGACCTGAGCGGCAGGACGGGGAGGGGAGCGCGCAGATCACAGGTAACACATGAGCCCAGTCTTAGGACTTTGCATTGAAAATTAATGGGGCTTTTGTATTTTTAAAAAAAATTACTTTGTGTTTTAAAGCAGACTGCTTGCTGACAGTGAATAGAAGCATGTTATTTTCATTCAATGACTTAAAATTAAAAATCCATCACGATCTTGCTCTGTAGCTGTGTGATAGTAGAACCAATCATGAAGAATGATTCCATTCACTGACAGCAAGCAAAAATTCTTAGAAACATGAGAATTATATGTACAAAGTACAAGCAGTCCTCGCCATTAACCATTTTGACTTATATCTGTCCTCTAGTTACAAATGGAGACTTACGGGGCATGCTGACACTTGTAGTTCCATGTTCCACAGCAGATAAAAGGTAAAAATAAAATTTCCCAGTGCCACAGCAGCACATGAGGTGAAAATTTTTTAAAGGGACAACAGCAAAACAAAAGTAAGGCCCTTCCCTGCACATCCAAAAGTAAAAAAAAAAAAATTTTTTTCTGGAGTTACATTAATAAAATCTACCCGTCCCACAATACCCAAAATTTAATTAAGAAACAAACCCCACGTCCCTTCCGTTCTAACACGGGGAGCCCGTATATTTTTAAAAACTTCATAAGGGGGGTGTGAGACCATGGAGCACTGTATACCCATGAGGGAGGGCATGCTGGATAGTAACTGGCACCGTATTTATCTGGTTTATATGAAACCTTCATGATCTTCTCTCTGATAGTCTGTGACCCATTTAAGCTTTTTGTCATGAATGAAATTATATGGTTTTCTTCCAAAGGAGAAATCTCCGTCTTGTGATCACACAGGTGTATGGCTTGTAAGGGTGTGTTGTCATGTTGCCGCCACCACATACAGTGAAACCAGGTCCATATGGAGTGGGAAAGGTAATACAGACAGACCTCGACTTACACCATTCTGACTTACATCCTAGTTACAAACGGTGACTTATGGGGGTGTTGGAAAAAAAAATTTGAGATTCTTAGTTCCCCCGTTTTGATAAAAAAAATGATTATGCCCCCCCCCCGGTTTAAAAGGGGGGCCCTTTAAAGGGCGGGGGGGGTTTTCTGAAAAACACAATGTGAACCGGGTGCCACTGGTTTGGGTTTTGCGGAAATATATATTTTTTTTTATATTTTATATATTATATAAAAATATATTTTTTATAAATATATATTTTATATATATTTATAATATTTTTAAATATTTTATACGAAATTCCCCAAATACCAGGGGACCCCAAATTGCTAAAAGGGTATAAATACAGGGAAAAATCCCTAAAAAAAAGCTTTTTTATGCTATCTAAAATCAAAAAAAAACTTTGGGGTTCCCTTAGTTACATTTTTTGATCAAAAAAATTTTTTATCCCCACCCCGGCTTACAAGCGATTCAAGGGGGGTTTGGTTCATACTCTATCTTTCCCCTCTCTTTAGAGCCCAAATTCAGACTTTCATTGGGGTAAAACCCAACCTCCAAAAAACCAGAGAGAAAAATAAAAAAACCCCCAACCTTGCACGCATACTGACTGATATAAAAGTGTGGGGGTTTGGGGGGATTTGGCAAGAGACCAAAAGGGGAGGCACCCCTTTTCCTCCCATAAAAATTTTAAAAGCAATATATCCCAAATTGAAACCCAAAATAGTTTTGCAAAAAAAAAACATTTTTTGAAAAACCCCAATGTGCCCGGGGAAACCACGGGCTTGGTTCGGGAATATATATTTTAATATATATAATTTTATTTTTTCCCAAAAGTAGTTTTTGGAGCAAAAAAGCCCCCGGGCTCCCACAGCAGGGCATGAGGTTTTAAAAGAGGTTAAATCTTTTACCCGGGGGGAAAGAGACAAAAAAAAATGAAAAAAAACCCCCCCCTTTGCATCCCCAAAAGCAAAAAAAAAACCCCCTTTTTGGGGCCCTTAGTTACTGTAAAAAATCCCCTGTTCCGCCCTTGCATACAAATTCATTTAAGAAAAAAACCCTACGTCCCGACCCTTTTTCATAACCTGGGGATGCCTGTTTTGGGCAGTTTTAAACCCTTGGTGCACATGTGCGTAGTGCTATCTGCATACAGCAAGCCCTAACGGGGGAAATAAAACCCTCCCGGCCCCGCTCTAAAAATTTGCAATAAAACCGGGGCTCCTGTGTGATCCTCACATGATCAGGGCAGAGACTCATCCCATGGAAGTAAAGTATGAAGAGTTCCATTCAATGACAGCAAACAGAGACTTTGAAAAGGAATTTATACAAATGGGTTTTTAAAAACGATTGGTTTCATTTTTGTGACTTTAAATTAAAAGGGAAAAGAAATTTGTAAAATGGGAGCCCTTTTTTAAACCCCCAATCTGTTTGGTGACAAGTTGGATGATTTCCACAAGCTTTCTCAGATTTGTGAATTGAAACAGATGTAAATACATACACGCTACTCACTAAAAGTTAGGCTTTCGGGTTTTAAAAATTTTCAGGTGAAATAAAGGGCCAAATTTCCCCAAACAAGTGTTCCCTGAGGTGCCCAATAAAATGTTGGGGTAAATTTAAATTTTGGGTTTTAAAAACCCCCCCCGGTTTTTTCCTCCCCTTTTTTTTTCACACGTGACATCATGAGACTAAGACAACACCTTACAAATGATCAGCAGTAACTCCATATTGTAAGGCCTTTGGCAGGTTGCTCTCAGACGGAAGTGGCCATTGAGCTTAGAGTGGGCCAGCAGGTTGTAAAGAAAAGATACAGGGGAGACTGGAAGGGGTACAGAAAAGGGAAAAAAGTTTGGGGTCCTTTTTCCCCAATCACACATGATGTGCTGCCTTTTTAAACCCCAAAGCCCTGCGGAGCCAGGGTGATGAAAAGGGGCACAACTCCCAGGGACCCTTTAAGGGAAGTGAGAGGCCCAGGGGTACCTTTAAGGGCCATTCGTAACCCCTTTACATCAGCGTGGTCGCTTTCTAGATGACCCGGGAAAGGGTACCTGACCCCGCCCCAGACACAAGCATCATGGTCCCTTTAATTTTTGCATGGGCCCTAAATGCCTGCTTTTCGTTTTTAAGTTTTTGGGCTTGCACGCCCTTTTAAATTTTTGAGCATAAACGGCGCACAGATTTCTGTCTTGCATGCATTTGTATTTCGCGGCACATAATATGCCTGAAAGAAAATTGATTTTACTTGTACATTCTTTTTACCATATTTGCAGGGTGTAATTATGCGCCAAAGTTAAAGCCCCCCAAAAACCGGGTTTCAAACATCCCCTTTCAAATTTTTTTTTTTTCTTTAGGAATGAATTTAGCACCCCAGTTCAATCATTTTAAATATCCTTTTTTTTATAGAAAAAATTTTATATCAAAGCCTGGAGTTGTGCGGCATTTATCATCCCGTTTCCCCAGGGGATTGGTTACAATGAAGCGCCCCATCAGTGTTTATGGAGGGCAAAAGACGTTCATTCTTACCTTTCTTCGACTCCTCCAGTCTCTCGATACAACTTCTGATGACCCTGTGTGTTTTGGGGTGTTTTGTGTGTGTGTATCTATCTATCTCATATCTTTTCCCATCCCTTTCTATCTATCTATTTTATTATCTATCTATCCCAATCTATCTAAACCCCTATCAACTATCCCATATCTATCTATCCCTTTTCTAAACTATCCCCTATCTATCTATCCATCCCCTATCTATCTATCCATCCCCCTATCTATTAACCATCCCCTATCTATTTCCTCCCAAAACTATCCATCCCCCCCCATATTTCTATCCCCCCATATCTATCTATCCCATATCTATCTATCCAATTATCTATCCCATATCATCTATCCCATATCTATCTTCCCCTATTATCTTTTTTAATCTATCTATCCCATATCATCTACTATCTTCCCATCCCATATCCCATTATCTTTTCTATAATTTTATCATCTAAACTACTAAACTATCTATCTTCTAACTATCTATCTATTTTTTAAACTATCTATTAACCCATATCTATCTATCTATCAAAAATCTTTAAACTATCTATCTATTATCCCATATTTAATTTTATTAAACACTATCTACTATCTATCCCCTATCTATTATCTATTATCTATCCCCAAAATTTTCTTAAACTATCAAACCCAAAATCTATCCCTATTTATTTTATTTTACATTTGGTTTAATGGGAGGTTTTCCCCTTCAGAAGTTTCAGAAAGCTGAAATGATTTTACAACCCCAAAAAAATGGATGTAGCCCCCTCCTGACACAGTAATGTGTATTTGTTTTTTTTTTTAATTTTTTTTCCCCTGGGGTTTAAACTGTCGACCCTCAGCCTTTCCCCTATTTTGGAGGGTGGGGGGGGGCCCAAATTTAGTGGACAGAGGGGCCCACAGTCTGGTGTTGCTATTACTTATGGCATCAAATAGGTTAAAGAGTCTGGATCAGTGTTCTCTCAAGGTGTTAGCTGATGCCCGCCCCATACAGAAGGGGCTCCACTCCATGCCCCGCCCTCCTGACAATTTACATAAAGGGCGACATGTATGATTTTTGGCGCTGAGGCGGCATTTTTTTGCACACCCTTTGTAGCGTTGGAAAGCGCCTGAGTCCTTTTAACCTTTTCTTTTGCGGGGCATAGAATTGGCGCCTTCTAGGTTTCCCAAAACAACAAATCGGCTCAGGTAAACCACTTTTAACTTTGGTTTTCCCGGCCCCGGAAATTTAAAGCGCCCCTTTTTTTGTCTCCCTCCCTAAAATGTGTAGAAAACGTCGGTTGTGGGGGCAACCCTCCAGAAAAAGTTCCCCCCCCCCCCCCCCCCCCCATCTCGGCGCATTACAAAGTTTCTGCGGGGCCTTTTAAAAAAAAGCGCCTAATTTTTGGGTGCGGGGCTAAAGATCTAGAGAACAGGGTTGTGCCAATTTTGGGTTTTAAAGGACACCAGTCTAAGGCGAAGCCCCGTTTCATTTCAAGTGCCCGGGGGTAGCTATAGGGAGTGCAAGGATAGCAGCCGATATGGGCACTGGAACTTGGGTGCCCAAAGGGGGCCCTCTACGCATAAGGGGAGACCAATATTATAATAGAAAATGGTTTTAAGGGGCCCTTTTTTGGTTTTCCCTGGGCCCCGGGCTTTAAAGTTACCCCTTTGATGTGCCAAAAATGTCCACAAACAGTTAAAGGGGACCTGCTCGCTATTGACATAAGCTATCTCGCCCCGCTCATCGCCGACCTCCGTTGTCGCCTGGGTTGCGCTCGCTCTATAACCACAGATGTCTCTGTATACAGCTTTATCTTTCTGCATGGAAGACATTGGGCTAATCTTACCTTCTGGAGCGAAGCTTCTATCAGCGGCGTCGTGCAGCACATCCTTTAGTGCCTGCGAGGAGTGAACACAAGAGATGATTAAACATTGACACAGCTCCCACCGATGCACGATATGGCGACGACTTCAATGATAATTAGGGCGGGGACACTTGTTCAACCCTTTTTTTCATGCCCAAGTTTGTAGAGTAAAAAAAAAAGACAACTTTCAAAAAATTTTCTTTAAATTTAAAAGAAGAAATTACTGTTTTGTGTATACAGCCCCCCAACACATGGGCTTAACTATAGCCCTAGCAACTGCTTGGGCCCCAAGGTTGGGGGGCCCCTAGGTGTAAGAACCTTATTTCCTTTTGTAGGAACAGTTTTGGTGGGTATTGCTCATCAGCCTTACTATTTGGGTCCCCGATACTTTGGGAGATTTATTTATACCTCCTATATAGGCGGGGTTTTTTTATACTCTTGATACATGGGGGGTATTTTTATACCCCTTTTGATAATTGGGGTATTATTTATACCTCCTGATACATGGCGTTTTATTTATACCTCTCGTTCTTGGTGGTTTTATTTATACCCCCTGATTTAAAGGCGGTATTATTTTACCTCTTATTATGGCTGTATTTTTTTACCTCTCTGATATATGGGTGTATTATTTTTTCCTCTCTGATATTTGGGGGTATTATTTTACCTCCTGATACAGCGGGATATTTTATCTCTTGATATTGACTGTATTATTTATACCTTTGTACTTTGGGGGTATTTTTTATACCTCCCTGAATTGGCGGTATTTTTTGCCTCCCCGATTTATGGGGGTGTTATTTATGCCCCCTGATCATGGCAGGTTTATTTATCCCAAAATATGGGAGTGTTATTTTACTTTTTTGATATAGGCTATTATTTATGCCTCCCTGATACATGGCAGTGTTATTTATACTCTTGATTTAAAGGCGTGTTATTTATACTTTTGATAAGGTGGTGATATTTGCCTCCCCGAACATGGCGGGTTTTATTTTTACCTCCTGATACATGGCGGGAAAATTTGAAAACCCTTTTATTATTGTATTTGCTGCTGTTGCAGTTTGTCATTAGATGGCGGGGCCCATCTCATTTTGCTATAGGGCCCTATGAAATTTTATTACGCCTTGCCTATGCAGATATTTTATCCTTTTTGGAGGCTGTTTTGACCCCGGGGGTTAGATCGCAGGTTTGAAGAAGAGGGGGCAGAGGGTGTGAAGTAACTCGCCTTCACATTGTTTTGCATGGGAGCGGCGTACATAAAACGGTAGTCATTTTTAAGCAAGACTGTTTGAAAAATTGCTTCTTTTTTTTGTTTCAGATACATTGTACGGATAAAATGGTTGCAAAAGTACCTACCCCAAAAAAATTCTCCCCTGAAAAGAAATGAGGTCTTTATAAAGACTCCTTTTTGTAATAGCAACTAATCAAGCCATAGCGACAATCAGAGCCCCTACGACCAACAGAGCCCATAGCGACCAATCAGAGCCCATAGCCCCCAAACCCAACCCCATAGCCCCCCAATCAAGCCCATAGCAACCAAACAGAGCCCATAGGACCAATCAGGCTCATACAACCCCAAACAGAGCCAAGCAATAGAGCCCATATCGTCCAATCGGAGCCCATAGTACCTACCCCTCTGTTATGTCCTTACTTGAATATGAGCAAGGAATTTGATAGACACTCCCTTTAAGATATGGGCGTGGCCACCAGAGGTGACCACCTTGGACCTCCACCCTCCTGTGGTAATTGGATGGCCACCATCTAACCTATTCTATAACCTTCTCTATATTTTGTAGGAGGTGTGAAAAGAAGGGGGATCGGCGACGATCAACGGGGAGAATGTGGCGTCTATGTAAAGCAGCCAATCAGGTGGCTCCTATCGGCCGGAAGCCGATTGGTTGTAGCTGCTCCACTTCTCCAGTTTGGATAAAACAGGCTGGAAACTTTCTGCGGTCTTTGCAGCGTGTTTATCTCGTTAGTTTGCAGCCGCCGCCTGCAGCCGCCTTGGGGGATACATTCTAAATATGTAACATGCATAAAATTTTTACAATATGCACTTTTACAGAATTTAAATAGCTAATAATTGTATATACAATACGCCCAAAAACCGGCGCCATAAAATTAAGGCGGGCCCAATTTGCTATAGAACTGCAGGTGAGAAATCTCCCGTCTCTCGCATAAAACACTTCTCCCCTCCGTTTATTTTGGTACAAAATAAGATTATTCCGCGACGTCTCCAGAAGACGCTGCAGCCGTAATCTCCTCCTTAAAGAATCAACCTCTCCTTATTTACAAGGCATAAAACTCAATGTGAGCGCAGTAACTTCCACTTACAAGGAGACTTTACGAGGAGCGTTAAAGCAAATCAACGCGCGTCGTAACCTGGGATTGATAGTAATAGCTCTTTTAGCTTTTTTAAAGGGGGGGCGGGGGCGCTAATGCCACCGGGGAAAACGGCGTTTTCCGGGGGGGGGGGGGGGTTCCAGTACGGGGGAAACTGTGTTTCCCCTTCCCGTTTATGGGGTTTCAGTAAGGGGGGGCACTGTGTTTTCCATTTGTTTTGGGAGTTCCCATTTCAGGGGAGACTGTGTTCTCTCCATTCTGTTCTAGGGGAGTTCCCAGTACAGGGGAGCGCGTGTTCTTCCATTTGTTCTTGGGTTTTCCCAGTACAGGGGAAACTTGCCCTCTCCATTTTTTATGGGATTTCCCCCGTACAGGGGAGCGCTGTGTCTCTCCATTCTTTTCTAGGGGAGTTCCGGTCCCGGGGGAGGACCCTGGTTTCTCCCATTTGTTTATGGGAGTTCCCGGAAAAGGGGAGCGCGGGGTTTCCTTTGTTCTAGGGAAATTTCCCCCGGTAAAGGGGAGCCTGTTTCTCCATTCTGTTTATGAGGTTCCAGTAAGGGGAGCGCTGTTTTTCCCTTCGGTTCATAGGATTTCCCAGACGGGGGAAGCCCTGTGTTTCTCCATTCTGTTCTTGGTAGTTCACAGATGGGGGCTGTGTTCTTCCACTCTGTTCTATAGGTTTTCCCCAGTACAGGAGGGCTGTGTTCTCCCCTTTCTGTTCTATGGGAGTTTCCAGTACAGAGGAGAGCTGTGTTTCTCCTTTTTTCTAGGGGTTCTCAGTCGAGGAGGCTGTGTTCTTCCATTTGTTTATGGGGTTCTCAGTGGGCAGCCTGTGTTTTTCCCTTTGTTTAGGGGTTCCAGTCAGGGGGGGGCCTGTGTTCTCTCCTTCTGTTTATGGGATTTCCCCCAGACAGGGGAGCGCGTGTTCTTCCTTCTGTTCTTGGGAGTTCCCAGTCAGGGGAGCGTGTGTTCTCCATTCTGTTCTATGGGATTTCCCAGTACAGGGGAGCGCTGTGTTCTCCCCCATTTGTTCTATGGGAGTTCCCGGTAAGGGGAGCGCGTGTTCTCCCCTTTTTTCTTGGGATTTCCCCGGTCAGGGGGGGGCTGTTTTTCCCCCATTTGTTTTAGGAGTTCCAGACGGGGAAAGCCCTGTTTTTCCTCCATTTGTTCGGTAGTTCACAGAAAAGAGGGGTTTGTTTCTCTCCACCTGTTTTGGAAGTTCCAGTACAGGAAGCCCGTGTTCTTCCATTCTGTTCTATGGGAGTTCCCGTACAGGAGAGCGTTGTGTTCTCGCCATTCTGTTTAGGGGAGTTTCCCAGTCGAGGGAGCTGTGTTTCCCCATTCTGTTCTTGGGGGTTCCCCAGTACGGGGGGCAGCGCTTTTTCTCTCCATTCGTTTATGAGAGTTCCCGGGTAAGGGGGCACTGTGTTCTTCTTTCTGTTCTTGGAAAATTCCCCAGTAAGGGGAGCTCTGTGTTCTTCCTTTCTGTTCTATGGAGTTCCAGTATGGGGAGCACTGTGTTTTCCCCCATTCTGTTCTTGGTAATTCCAGTACGCGGGGCGCTGTGTTTCTCCTTCTGTTCTATGGGGTTCTCTCGGGGAGCGCTGTTTTTCCCCTCCCTTGTTTATGGGAGTTCCCAGTACAGGGGAGACTGTGTTCTCTCCATTCTTTTTAGGGATTTCCCCAGTACAGGGGGGGGCGTGGGTGTTCTCCCATTTGTTCTATGGGGTTCCCCCAGTACAGGGGGGGCCCCCTGTGTTTTTATTCTTTTTATGGGAGTTCCCAAAAAGGGGAAGCACTGTGTTTCCATTTGTTCTTGGGGAAAGTTCCCCGAAGGGGACCCTTGTTTCCATTCTGTTCTATGGAAGTTCCCCGGTACAGGGGAGCACTGTGTTCTCCATTTGTTCTTGGGTTCCCGTACGGGGGCACTGTTTCTCCATTCTGTTTTATAGGAGTTTCAGTACAGGGGAGCGCTGTTTTTCCTTTCCCTTTCTGTTTATGGGAGTTCCCAGTCCCCGGGAAGCGCGGTTTTTCCCATTCTTTTTGGGGGTTCCCCAGTAAGGGCGCGGTGTTCTCTCCTTTGTTCTATGGGAGTTCCCAGTACAGGGGAGCGCTGTGTTCTCTCCATTCTGTTCTATGGGAGTTCCCAGTATAGGGGAACGCTGTGCTCTCTCCATTCTGTTCTATGGTAATTCCCAGTACGGGGCAGCGCTGTGTTCTCTCCATTCTGTTCTATGGGAGTTCCCAGTACCAGGCAGCGCTGTGTTCTCTCCATTCTGTTCTATGGGAGTTCTCAGTACAAGGGAGCGCTGTGTTCTCTCCATTCTGTTCTATGGGAGTTTCCAGTACAGAGGAGCGCTGTGTTCTCTCCATTCTGTTCTATGGGAGTTCCCAGTACAGAGGAGCGCTGTGTTCTCTCCATTCTGTTCTATGGGAGTTCCCAGTACAGGTCCCTACTGTGTTCAACCGTAGTCAGAACTCCCATGCAACAGAATGGAGAGCAGTGTCTATCAGACACATATCAATAAACATGTATATTACAACATTGGGCAGGAGCTGAGCCTACTCCATACACTGCGAGTGTGGGTTGTTAGTTACACCTGACACTAACCATCAGCAGCCGGGACAAGAGATTTACTCCGAACCTGGCTGTTTAATCATTTGTTATGACCACAGCATCTGAGTGCCCCCTCTATCAACCAATCCCACCTCCCACCTTCATGATGCAATTGCGGGGTTCCCAGTTCTTCACATGGCAGCCAGGCACCTAATGAAGCCCCTAAAGCCTACCATGTTACTACTCCAATTAGACTCCTGCAGATGCAAGGTATAATAGAAATGAAGTAATCCAAAAATATACTGCAATATAAGTCTTTCAGTATAGTGTACAAGCGATTGGGACCCCTAATGTTCAACTATTCCCTTCTTTTGACTTCATGGTCGCAGCTCGCACGAAAAGAATGTAGAGGCAGCTACGCTTGTGTGGGAGTCTCTGTTCAATTCTATGGGTATTTTTAATTTTACTGAACACGCCAGAGGAGGGGGTGAAAGAAACAAAAACACTGTTCTCACTGAATTGGGAAGGAGTTAAAGAGGTGGTCCCAATAATCATGATTAATAAGATGGCCTAATGCTGCTGTAGGCAGTGCCCAAATCTCAGAATGGTGTCGGCCTTACTTTACTTACTGTACTTTCTAACAATCGTGATGTTGCTGAGAGAATCCCTCCAATTGGGCAGCAGAGGGGGTGGCATTAATGTAAACACACCCCTCAAATTCTGATGATAAAATTTTGACTCCCTGCAGCCACCACTAGGGGGAGATCATGACACAGATGGAAACAGTCAATGGTAACAATATAAAGACATATGCAGTACATATGCACTACCCTCAAATTCTGATGATAAAATTTTGACTCCCTGCAGCCACCGCTAGGGGGAGCTCATGACACAGATGTACAGTCAATGGTAACAATATAAAGACATATGCAGTACATATGCACTACCCTCAAATTCTGATGATAAAATTTTGACTCCCTGCAGCCACCGCTAGGGGGAGTTCATGACACAGATGGAAACAGTCAATGGTAACAATATAAAGACATATGCAGTACATATGCACTACCCTCAAATTCTGATGATAAAATTTTGACTCCCTGCAGCCACCACTAGGGGGAGCTCATGACACAGATGTAAACAGTCAATGGTAACAATATAAAGACATATGCAGTACATATGCACTACCCTCAAATTCTGATGATAAAATTTTGACTCCCTGCAGCCACCACTAGGGGGAGCTCATGACACAGATGTAAACAGTCAATGGTAACAATATAAAGACATATGCAGTACATATGCACTACCCTCAAATTCTGATGATAAAATTTTGACTCCCTGCAGCCACCACTAGGGGGAGCTCATGACGCACATGTATACAGTCAATGGTAACAATATAAAGACATATGCAGTACATATGCACTACCCTCAAATTCTGATGATAAAATTTTGACTCCCTGCAGCCACCACTAGGGGGGAGCTCATGACACAGATGTATACAGTCAATGGTAACAATATAAAGACATATGCAGTAGTTCCTCCAAGAGGCAGCTGCAGGTAATTTGTACATAATTCTGGACTTTTTCCAGCATTTCACTGTTGCCCATTTTATTTGGGGCCAGTTATGACCCCCACCACAGGGGATATGCAATAATCTATGTTAATTCTCTCCCCACCCCTATTAACAGTCTGACGCAGTGGGACCCCCATTCTATAATACTCCCTCTCTCACCTTGTAGTTTATATACTGCGTCCTCCACTCCGGGGTGAGATGAACTGATAAGTGGTCGGCGAACTTCATGGCGGAGACGTTACTTGCGGATTCCTGCCCGAGAGCTGCGACTTCTCCCAGCAGCGGCTACGACTTCAGCACCGGGGAGTGGAGAGCGACAGGTGTGTGCGGGGGAGGGAGAGATCAATGTCCCACATCAAAGACAACTTGGATAAAGGGGAAATCCTCTGCCTGCGCATACATCTCCATGAGTAATGCCGCTCCAGCCCACAGCAGTCACAGCATCTGTGTCCAGGAAAGCTGGGTGGAAGTCGCACCCAAAGCTCTATGATGTAGAACCAGGTAGCGTTGCCATTCAGGTCCTTGGGAAAGTTGGGTGACCACACCCCTGGCAGGAGAGTCATGGCAGCTACATTGCTTGTTATGTAAAGTTGAAATCAGAAGTTTCCATCCACTATATAAAAAGCCCCATCTGCAGGTTTTTCTCACTCTCTGACATGAAATAAGAATAAACCTTCCCCGTTTTAGGTCAATTAGGAACCAAAATTATTTCTATTTGCCAAATGCAGAATAATGAGAGAATTTTTAAGGCATTTTTATTACTTTCTGCAAAGTCAGAAGTTTCCATCCATTTCATTAGTATTTGGTAGCTTTGCCCTTAAACTGTAGGACTTGGGTCAAACGTTCTGGATCCTTCCACAAGCTTCTCACAATAGTTGGTAGGAATTTTGGCCCATTTCTCCTGACAGAACTGGTGTAACTGAGCCATGTTTGGAGGTCACCTTGCTTGCACCGGCCTTTCCAGATTTGCCCATACGTTTTCAATAGGATTGAGATCAGGGCTTTGTGATGGCCGCTCCAAAACATTGACTTGATTCTCCTTAAGCCACTTTGTAACCAGTTTGGCAGTAGCTTCGGGTCATTGTCCATTTGGAAGACCCATTTTCGCCCAAGCTTTAACCTCCTGGCTGATGTCTTGAGATGTTGCTTCAGTATTGGCACATAATCTTCTTTCCTCATGGTGCCACCTATTTTGTGAAGTGCACCAGTCCCTCCTGCAGCAAAACAACCCCACAACATGATGCTGCCACCCCCGTGTTTCACAATTGGGATGTTGCTTTTGGTCTTCCAAGCTTATCCCTTTTTCCTCCAAACGTAACGATGGTCATTATGGCCAAACAGTTCAATTTTAGTTTCGTCAGACCACAGGACCTGTCTCCAGAAATATAGGTCAAGAGTGAGAAAAACCTGCAGATGTGTCTTTTTATATAGTGTATGGGAACTTCTTTTTTTCAACTGTAAATATTGCTTGGCCGGGGTTTCTAGGTTAATGAATCGCTATCATTTGGACATGTCTTGATGAATCCTTGTGCTGCTCGCTGTGCCCTCTGAGGAGAGGCAATCAGAATCCATGGGGTGCAGCTCTGTGTGGGGGACTTGTGCCCCTTTGTTTTACCGATAAATTTTCCCATTCAATAAAAAATTTTTAAAATTTTGTAAAAACTTTTAAGACCATTGTAATTTGCGGCAGCTGAATAGGGGGTTCTGTAAAAAATCAGCCTTCCCTGCCCCCTATCTACCTGTCAGGAGAAAGCATAGGGTCAGTTACCCCCATACGCCCCCCCCCCCCCTATTCCGCTCCCCTGCGTGACTGCAAATGGAAAACATTGTTAAAGTTTTAAAAAATTTTTGGAAAGTTATGATTAAATGGTAATGTCTTAAAAAAAGAAGGGCCAAGTCCCCCCAGAGGACTGTCCCCCAAGCTTTGATTGCCTCTCCGAGATCCCAGAGAAAATGGACAACATGTTAAGGTCTTTCAAATTTTTAAAACATGTCGGAAGTTTTCATCGTGAGGCACAGGGGTGAATAGAGAACCCCAGGGCCCCATAGAAAACTTTTGGTTGGGGCCCCTTGCCCCCCCCCCCCCCCTCGCCCCCTCCCCGACCACGAAGTTTCCAGAAAAATGCGACGATAATGTAGTAATAGAAGGAGCAAATCCCCTCCCCTACTTCTCACTATCTATGCTCCCAAAAATTACAAAACCAAAACATTACAAAACGCTGTCTATGGAACTAAATTATACCCCCAGAACACGACCAAAAAATTACCATACATGTGACGAATAATAGCCCTCAATTACTGATCAGCATAAAAAGCCCAATAGTCCCACATAAGGGGTAGAACCCAGTGAAAACCAGGCTCTGCAGATGTATTTTACCCCATACGGGGACCATTAGTGGTGCCCAGTTAACAGGCTTGAAAGATGTATATTACCTCCATACAGTCCCCCTTAAGTGGTAGACACAGTGTACCGGCTCTGCAGAGTATATCCACCATATAGTGAAAATTTAGTGGTAGATACCGGTGTACACAGGCTTGCAGACAAAAGTGATTCAGTGTAGTTCATCTTGTGACTCAAGGTGACGTTTCTCTGAGAGCGTTGCTTTCCCCTTTGTTCTGATCCGGCCAGTCGTCATGAGATTCTCCCGACCATTGTCCCTGCAGTTTAAAGCCCAAAAATTCTTAAAATCCTGACTTTTCCGCACTCTTTCCTGCCCCCCTGGCTATATGGGGTCCTTTAGGCGGGCGGGGTTTTACATGGCATAGGGGGCCCCCGATAGGCCCAGGTTTAGGTGGGCAATAGAGCCCCACATAGGAGGGTTTAGGAAGCTATAGGGCCCCAATGGCATCAAGCAGGGTTAAGGGTATAGGGCCCCAATAGACAGGCAGACAGGGTATGGGGCCATATAGGTAGGAAGGGAGGGTTTTGGAGCTTTAAAAGGGCCATATAGTAGGAGGAGGCAGGCCCTTAGGTAGGCTATAGGGGGGCCCATACATGCAGGCGGGATAGAGCAAGCTTGGGGTTATATAGACAGGCGGGTTTTGGGGGGGGGGGGGGCTTTTATCGCCAGGCGGTGGGGCATTGGCCAGGCAAAAGGGAGGGGCTTATCAGGCAGGCAGGTAGGTAGGGCTACATACAGGCAGGTAGGTAGGGGCTATATTCAGGCAGGTAGGGGCTATATACAGCCAGGCAGGTAGGTAGGGGCTATAGACAGGTAGGTAGGTAGGTAGGGGCTATAGACAGGTAGGTAGGGGCTATAGACAGGCAGGCAGGTAGGTAGGGCTATATACAGGCAGGCAGGTGAGCTAATGCAGGTGGTAGGGTATATACGGGAGGTAGGGGTATATACAGGCGGCAGGTAGGGGCTAATAACGGCAGGTAGGTAGGGGGCTTAAACAGGTAGGAAATAGGGGGTTAGCGGTAGGAGGGGCTATGCAGGTAGGTAGGGCTATATACAGACAGGCAGGTAGGTAGGGCTATATACAGAAGGAGGTAGGTGGGCTTATCAGGCAGAGGTGGGCTATATTAAGGCAGGCAGGTAGGTAGGGCTATATAACGGCAGGGAGGAGGGGGTATATACAGCCAGGTGGTAGGGCTATATAAGGCAGGCAGGTGTAGGGTAATAAGGCAGGGAGGTAAGTAGGGGGATATACAGGCGGCAGGTAGGTAGGGCATGGGAGGTAGGTGGTGCTATATAAGGCGGCAGGTAGGTAGGTGCTATATAAGGTGGTAGGTAGGGGCTTATGCATGAGGACGGATTTATTAAAATTAAAAAATAAAAATAAGAAAGCATTTACTACCGCCCACGCTCCCCCCGCAGCTCGGCCCCCCGGGCGGTCTGCACGTGTGTGAGTTATCCGCCAGACCAGTCAGCACTGTGGGCCCGGGCGTTCAGAGGCGGGGTTTGGGCCCGGGCCCCCCGCTCCGCGTCCCCCGGGGAGTGAATGGTTATGTTCGCTGCCCGGGGGGGGGGGGCCGCATACCGGGGGAGCAAACGTGTTTGTAGCTGCCCCCGGGGGAGGGCCCCCCAAAAAGCAGGGGCCCCGGGGGCAGCTGCTTTGTTGGGTCCCCCCCTAGCTCGCCCCCGGTGAGAACTCCCCCCTGATCAAAACTTTCCCCTATGTTTAAAGTTTTAAAACCCTTTAAGCGGGTTTTTTCCATTCCAGACAGTGCGGCAGTGAGCTTGGGGGTCTGTTGGTGGGGGTCTCACATTCTGTCTGTGTGTCAGAGACCCCCTGTTCTGTCCGTGTCAAGGCAACACAGGGACAGTTCAAGCTCTTGCCTACAGTCTCCTATATCTCGCTGCCTGTTTGACATAAAAAACTGAAACAATGTCAATCATTTACAAAGTTTTGACAGCGCACAGAATTTAGTGTTTAAATTTCGGCCAACTCAAAAAAGTTGGTAGAAATTTTTAAAGGGGGTTTTTCATTTCAAAGATCATGTTCAAGAGGTAGGGACAAAAAAATAAGTTGTAGGCCCCCGTTTTCCTTAAGCAGAGTGCTATGGTTTAAGAGAATGGGCCGTTTTTTTAATTGTTGGAAAAGAGAGAGGGGAGAGCTCGTTGGGTTACGCCCCGGTCCTGCCCCCCTAGATTCGGAAAACCGCGTCAGTAGGAGTGCGCGGGAGGCTGTGTATGGGGGGGCGGGAATAGGATGGGGAGAGAGGAGATTTAGGCTGTGCGGTGTGGGTTTGCTGGTTCTTTCACTGACCGCGATATTGGTCCCAGCGAGAGAGAGAGTTCTTGGCAGCCCCAATGAAACACAAACGAATAAAGGTATTTGTTTTGAAAAATGGAGGTGAAATAATCGAGGTTAATCACTGTGTGTGAGGGGGGTAAAAAAAAAAAAATCACCCCCATCTTTCCGAGCCCCTAAATGTAAAATGGCCCATTCAGCTACAAAGTATTTAGAAAAAGAGTGAAAAATTTGACATACACTATGGAGTTAAAATTAGTTTTTCACTTCAATGTTCCTTAGTCTGGACGTGAGAACCTTCCCTTCCCAGCCACCAGAATGGATCATCATGTGCCACTTTGGGTGTGTCCCCAGAGGAGAAGTACGCCCCGGGGGAGAAACACGCCCCTCCATTTCATAAGCTCTGCTTAGCAACCAGTATAAAGGCTGCCCCAAAGTGAAACGATAAACCCCTTTAGCAAATGTCCCTTTTAAAACAGCTGAGATCTGGGGATGTGGGGCCGAAATGTCCAAAATTTGTAAAATCCTTTAAAATGTTGTCCTTTAAAATAGTGCAGCCGGGTGAGCTTGGGGGCCTGTATGGTGGGGTTCACACCCGTAGAGGGGGTTTTTAAGCTGCCCTGCTGCTAAAAGGACCATTGTGTTTTTCCATGTGGGGGGGAAACCGGGGGGCACAAAACCCCTCTACGTTTGTTTTGGGCCCGCCAACAGCCCCCCCTATATCGCTTCCTAGATCTCGTGGGTTTACATGCGTTACATTTCAATTTTTGGTTAGCCCCTTAAAAGGTATCGCACGTTTTTTATTTCTACAGGTTTTTAGTGGTGACTCCAGAGTTTTTTCCCTAACGTACCAAAAAGGGTTCCGTTGCTTTCGACCTGGGGAGGACCGATCCTGGCCTGTTGTTTTCCCAAAAGTCATAGCAGCCCCGAGATGGATGATTGTAGCGATGGGATTGCCCCTGTAATCATGGCCAAAAATTTTGAAATTAAACAAAAATTCTATTTTCCCTTTATTTGTTGCCCTCTGGTTTTTAAAAGTTTGGGGTTTTCAGTGTTTTTATCACATACAGAAAAAAAGTGCAAATCAATTT
>JAODAL010062467.1:0-19738 GCA_025379985.1 Phyllomedusa bahiana | reverse complement strand
CAAAAGGGGGGTTAAGGTCTCATTGGGTTGGCGGGCGGGGTAAAGGACCAATTAGGTAGGGGGTTAGGGGCTTTACAGAATGCGGGGGTGTAGGGCTCTTATAGGTAGGCACGGGTTTAGGAGCCCATATAGATAGGTAGGCGGGGGGTTTTAGGGGCCCTCATAGGAAGCAGGAAGGGAATAGGGGCTCTTATAGGTAGCAGGGGGGGTATAGGGGCTTTATAGGGCAGCAGGCATTGAATGGGGGTGGTTGGGGAAAAAAAATAAAAAAATCCCATTCCCAAATCCCCACATGATGTCATTGCACTGCCCACATAGACAGGGGGCCGCCCTGGTGGCTTGAGGCCTAAGTTGCCAGGCGGGTTACCCACCGGGTGCTCTGCACTGCTAAACCAAGCATCTACCCCTGCCATAAAGCTCGGGCGAAGGCCTGGGCACAGAGGAGCGGAGGCGGGTCCCGCGGAGCTTGTTTATCAAGTTAAAAGGCAGGGCCAGAACTACCAGAGTAGCAGACGTATAGCAGCTGTATGGGGCACGCGCCCATATGGGGCTCTGCCTGGGCCCCCAAGGCACAGGCCCATAACGCTGCTACTATGAACCCCCAGTGTTCGCCCTCCCTTTTATTAGATAAAAAAGTCCTGTGGTAGAGATAAGACTCAGCGGGGAGAGACTCCCCAGGGTTTTAAAACAACACAGCTTGGAGAAATCAGGTAAGAGTAGAGTCAAGAGAGGTGGTTGGTAACCAGGAAAACATGTGTTCAAAGCAGTAATAAAATCTTCTTTTTTCCCCTGAACAAAATCAAAACAGCAATTTATTTTGTAATGGCTTCATTTACCTTCCCTAAATTTAAAAGGTTAATCATTGGGTGAGAAAACCCCCTTTTAAAAGCCAACTGGATGTAAGAAAAGTAAGGGTCCCCAAAATGTAAAAAAATTTTTGTAAAGGCAGGTGAAAAAAAAGCTATATAATTGATACTGAAAAAAGAACCTGTCAATTGGTGCTTTATTAAATTTTATAATATTTCCCACTTATTTTTATGACCCCTAAGCTGTCACAGTGGTTTGGCAGCAGTAAAGGTTGTAATAAAGTAAATCCAACTTTTAGCACAAAACCAGTTCTATACAACATTTTAAAACATTTAATACCCCTTAATAAAATTTTTTGCTGTAGTATGAAAAATCCATTTAAACTTTAGTAGACATTTTAATTTAAATAATTGTTTTTACTCAATTTCGAAAATGCTGCCCTTTTTATTTTTTGCTTGGGGAAATCATTTTGTTTCAGATAAAATATGTGAATTTCAGGAGTGATTATGTCAGGCTTCAAAATATGTCTCAAGCTGTGCCGTTTTGTACCACAGTATGTCAGCTGGAATAGTACATTTATATTAATTTAATATATAGCAGAGTTGCTTTATTCTGCCATTTAAATTGATAAAATAATAAAACCATTTTGGGTTTCATATTTTTGCTAGGACTGTTTTGCAGTCGATCAGAAAAAACAGGGGTTTTTGACCCTGAGCACTTTCCAAAGACTGAGGAATATAAAAAACATTGTCTTTAAAACTCGTTACCTTTTTTTAAAGGGGGAAAGGTCACAGAAAATGACCTTTGGTTTAATCATGGTTTTATGTTGAACATATTTTTTATTTAGCATGTCACTAACTATATTTGAAAAAAAACAAAAAATCCTGCAGTTTTTACTGTGGTCAACAGTCTCCTCGTTATTATCAAAGGCAAGATGAAATATGACACTCATGTACAGATACTATAGGACCCAACATACACTATAGGTGATATTCACAGCGCACACTCTCCTCCTCCATCCTGCATAATAACTTTTCCAGGTCACAGAGCATGCCTAAAAAACTCTCCCATCAAATGAAATGAGTCAGGTCCTGTTCACAGGCTGCTATGTCCTTATCCCATATAAAGATATCAATAAATGCTATCGAAAGCAGCTCAGGCAGGATGACTGCCCCTATAATTATCCACCAAAAAAGAATTAAGAAATCTACTTTCTGGAAATAAAAACAATGAAGAACATACAAATATGTTACATTATCTGGTTTAAATTAGTTGCTTCCAGTTACTTTTCCATGTATTAAACATTTTGTAGATATGATAAAAAAAGGCAATAGATAATGCTTGAAAACAACAACAAAATATGAAAAAAGAGACTAACAATATATTTGTTAAGGAAACATGGTAGTTTAAAGCCTACAGACTGTGGTGTTTTCTTACATTTTGTAAGCATTTTGCAAAGGGATTAACTGTCTTCTGACTTAGATGAGTTTACGGCACCAAAAAGGATTCTCATTTATATTGGTCTCAAATAACTTTTTCATACTAGGCAGTTTGACCATTAGGTAAACATCATAGCTTAGTACTATAGAAAATTGTATAAAGCCAGCTCACATATTAAGCAGGACGGTTCCTGCCCATAAAAAACGCACGTCCCCTGCTCCAAAGCTGCGAAAATTTGAAAAAAGGAAACAATATAGGACAGGTACCACTGGGCGCCTAAGTTTTTTCAAAAAAAAAATCACTCTTTATTCAGCACCCATGTTAAAAGTCCAAAATAGCTTTTGTAAAAGGGAGGGGAAAAACCCCAACCTGTAAAAGCACTAACGCGTTTCGGGGCGATCCCCCCTTATCGTAGAAAAGAAACCAATGAACCACACCACTTTTTTTTAAATACAAAAATATGGGAAAACTAAAACATTTCACTACCTGTTGGTTGCTCCCGGTGCGCAAATCGTGGGAAACATGATTTAACCGAAGTGCGTGTCGGGGAACTAAACAAACGCGAGATCCCTATGAAAAGCCGCGCATGGATACAAACCCGTGAGTACGAGCTGGTACTGGGAAGCCATAGGGCATGGGCCAAAAAAAAAAGCCATTACACCATATTTTAAGCAACGGGAGAAAAAACCCGCAGGTGTGTTTAACATTAACCATTCAAAAAATACCCCCTTTGAAACACTAATAACAATAAACTTTAAAAAAACAATCAAGAAAAAAACTCATTACTTTACATAAACTTAATAATGAAAAAAATGACCTCCTCCTGAAATTAAGCCCATAGGGAAAAGCAGTTTTTTAAAGGAGAAATCCAAAACTTCTCTTTTCTCTAAGCTATACTCTAAATTTCCCCTCTCTTTTGTTTTTAATTCTTTCAATACCAAAAACTTGTAATTTTTTTAAAAATGCTAAAAAATGACATTCAACAAATTTTTTGCTACTTTGGATTTTTTTGCCCCTAAAAGAATAGTTACTTTCTCTTAGGTTTTCCCAGAAACCAAACTTTAAAGTTTTCAAGTAGTTAAACCCCCCACAAAAAAAGAAAAATTAAAACGGGACTACATTTTTCCCAAACATACACTACCGCACTAGATTTACAATTTTATATTTTTAAAATAGCATATTTTTATTATTTCCGTACCCCCGAAAAGATTTTCGGGGGAAATCCCAAAATTGCACTTTTTTGCACGGATGTAAACCCACATTTAAAAAAAACTAAATGGGGGCAACCTTTTCTTTTTCACTTTGTCGGGAAATGTTGGGAAAAAATAATATCCCCCAAAAGTTTTAAAATTTTTTGGGTAAACAATTCTTCCCCCCCTCTGCTAAATATTTCTTTTTGTAACTTCATCTTTCACGTCGATAGGAAATTTTTAATAAGTTATGTTCTTTTTCTTGTAAATTTTTTTACAATACTTCAAGCCCTAAAAACAGAGAAGATGTTTTTTTTTCCCTTTAACTTTTTTGGGGTATCCAAAAAGGGTATGCCTTGTTTTTTTTTTTGTGACAATATTTGAACCCCTATTTATCCCCATTTTGGGTTATCCTTTTTTTTCAGTCTTGCCCCATATTTTTTTTTTTCCTCTACCAAATATTTTGGTTTCTCATCAAAAGAAATTAGTTTAGCAAAAAACCATTTCCCCAACAAGAATAGCCTTACACGTATGCCCGCGGATGTGACTTCAAAAAAATGCAAATTTGGGTTTTGGGCCTGCGGTGGTTTCCCGGTAGGTACAAGTAAGATGATCTCATTCTGCACCCCCTCCAAATGAAATCCAAAAATTAAAATTTTTAGAGGACTTTTGTGTGAAACGTAAAGGACAGTTTTTAGAAAATTCTGATGAAAATAGTTTTAAAGTCTGCGACTGCGATTGTCCCCCCAAAATTAGGAAAAAATTCATCAAAGTATCTCCCGGGGAAAACCAGACCACAAAAGAGTAAAGGGGGTTTATCAAAGAAAAATGTAAAGGGGACTCCCACCACGACATCCCCAAAATTTTTCCCATTTGATGGTGAGTTTTTTCGCAAACCATGGTTTCCCCCTAAAATTAAAAAAAAAAGAAAACCCAGTGAAATTTTAAAAAAAAGACAAAATTTCCTTTATTGAATTTCAATTTTAAAAAAAGTACTAAATTTTTCCAATTTTTTAACATTTCAAAAAACCCAAATAACCGAAACTGGGACAGGGGTGCGTCGGATTTTTTCCTCTGGCAAAGACGACACTTTTCGGTGCCCGAAACCCCTTATTCCAGGCGGCTCAAAATCGGGTTCAACGTTTAAATAGGGGGCCCGGGGCGTTTTTCTTATGTGCTAAAAATTTTAACCCTTTAAGATCAAAATTAAAAAATAACATAGTAAACACATAATAAAAAAAAATTTAGAGGGAAATATCCGCGAATCACGAAGAGATTCATGAAAAACTTTGGGGTTTTGTAAGGGGTATGGTGGTTTTTGCTGGTCCCCATTGGTGCCAGCAAGAACGAGCAAAGTAACCCCCGGGGTTTTCAAAGGGCAAAAGCGGGGGGAGGGCTTGGGGGGCGTGAGGCTCCAGGTCTTTTTACCCCTGACGGACTTTAAAGCGATGGCGCCGGGGTATTCGTGGAAAGGGAGTGACAATCCGAAAGGCGTGTCGGGGAAGCAAAGGGTCGGGGCAGAGGGGAGGGGTTCGTGGTCGGCAACCAAGGGGTTTCGGGGGCGGGGGGCAAAACATGCAAAAGGCGGAACTAAAGGGGCGGAAAAGGGGCATCAAAAAACAATTCAATCCCTCAAACTAACTGGGGACCCACCAACAACTCGTTGATTTGGGGGTTTCCTTAAATGGGGGGGGCCCCCAAAAATACGGGGTTTCCCCAAAAAATCCCGACCATCCGCGCGGCAGACTTTAGGGGGCCTAGGAACACGGGCCCACCCCCTTTTGGGGGGCCCGGAATAGACAGGGTCCGGTTCACCGAGCGTGGGTAATTGTGCGCCCGGCAGCAGGAGAGGGGCGCGGGACCGCGGCACCCCCCGAGAGCCCGGGCATAGGGAATGGGCGGGGCGCCGCGGCACCCGCGCCAGGAGCCCTTCAAAAAGGGGGGAACCGTGGGCGCACGGTCCCCGGGGGCCCCCGACCGTACCCCCCCCCCCCTTAGGTCCCCCCCTCTTTTTTGGGAAACCTACAAGGAGGTCGGGGTGACGGGTTTGGCCTCGGGTTCCCTGAAGCTCCTCGGGGCCCGAACCCCTTTCCCAAACGAAAGGAAAAAAACCCGTTTCCCCCTCACGTTTTCTCACCAGACCCCCTTTGACCTCAAAGATTTATCAGAATCGGCCACGGGAGAAGCAACAATTAGGGGAGAAGCGATTCAGCACCACGGGCTTGGGGACGAAAAGGGAAGGATTTTGGGGATACCATTGGGAGGCAAGCGGACTTGTAGGCCCGGGGATTTAACTGCCGAATACCACAAAAGGGCCCAAATATTGGGGACCCATTGTAGTGGGCACTTTGAAGGAATGTACTGGCAGAAACCCAAACCCCGTAAACCCGACTTAAAAATATGGGCCCCGGGTCTCCGGACCGCAGCCGGGCTTTGATACAGGGGAGGCCCGAAAGGGGCCTACTTGACCTCCAGAGAATTGATGCCCCCGTATTTGGGCACCCGGGGGGGAAACGTCCACGAAGAAGGCAGGGGAGAGGGGGGGCGGGGAGTAGCCCAAACAAAAAAAAAAGGGAGAGTCCGGGGCTCAGAGTCCAAAGGGGATTGTAAAAATTTTCCCCCCAGGGGGGAGGCCCCCAGTTATCCTTTGGGGGGGGAAAAAAAAAATTCGTAGGTAGGTCCCCACCAAACTTGGTTGACCCCTCAACCTGCCCTTTGGGTTTGAGGGTGATAGGCCACGAAAAAGGCCAGCGGGACCGTAATTGATTACCAGACCCCGCCAAATTTAAAAAACGGACTCCTCTATCAGAAACATATTAACGGGAGCCCAAAGTAGACGAAACCTGCGGGAAAAAGGTTTTTGGGAAAATAAAGGGGCGGGGGGAAACCCGGGCAAGGGGAAAAAAATGGCCATTTTAGAAACCTATGGTCACCACCCAAAAATGAGGGGAATTACCCGATGGGGCCCGGGGAGGTTAATGAATCCAGGGCGATATGGGACCAAGGGGACTTTCAGGCACAGGAGAGGTAGTATAGCCCCAGGGTTGAGGCGGGGGCCCTTTGTTCGACACGGAGGTGCAGGCCGGGGCAAAATCTTAACATCATGAGCCAGGGGTGGGGCCCCATAATTCGGGGATTAACCGGATTTATGCACTCCGGAAAGGGCCACAAGGGGGAAAAGATTTTTTTTTCCCCCATTAGAATACGGGGCGAATGGGGGCGGACATAAGTCTTTCCGGGAGGTGGGTGTTTAAAGCTCCACGGGGCTGCCGTGGGGAGCCTTTCTGGGGGAATTAATGCTTGGGGTGTTTGTCCCCCACGTGTCAAAAGGTCAAAAAGGGATCCGCCCTGACTTTTCTGACTGCCGAAAGTGAAGGAAAATCAAACGGGCGGAAAGGGCCCAACCTGGCTTCGAGGATTTAGACGTTGACAGATTGAAGATAAGGGGAAAGGTTTTTGACTGTGAAGATTTCGGGGGGTGCGAGCCCCCTCCAAAAAAATTCCGCCATTCTTCTGGGGCCAATTTAATGGCCAATTTTCACGTTCCAATAGAATAATTTCGCTCGGCTTCTGAGGTTTTGAGAAAATCCACAAGTACGCAGTTTTCCGGGGCAGACTTTTGCAAGGGGGAAGCTCCGGGCCCCCTACAGAAGGGCTCCACCTCTAAACAAACGGACGCAGGGGGTCGGGCGAGATACACAGGGGCCGAAGCAAAAGCGGACTTGAGATGCCAAAGGGTTTTTTGAGCTTCGGGGGACCAATTTGGGGTTGCCGTTTTTCCCTTTTCCATGCACAGCGGGGCCACGAGCGGGAAAATGTGAATGCGGGCTGTTAGTTCGCAAAACCAGAAAACGTTGATAGCCTGAAGACCCACTGGTCGAGGGACTGTAGAACTGCAACAGTTTAGAAGGGGCCATCTGGATCCTTGATCCGGACATTTACCCCAGGGGGCAACGAAGTGCCTGAATAGGCATTTTTTCTAATTTGGGGGTACAACTGATGGTCTCGGGAGTTACACCAGGGGGACGTGATGGCGGTGAACCTTGGGTCCGGGGGAAAAAACAGGGGGATCCAAGTAAACGATGACACAGACATGGGAGGCCGGGGAAATCCTTCAAGTTCTGGAAAAATGGCCGGAGCGTTTTCAAAAGGGCCCAAAGGGGGATACCAAAAATTCGAAGTGGCCACACGGGGGTTAAAGCTGTTTTCCATTCGTGTTTCCCGAAAACGAATCAGTTTTAAGCACCACGAAGTTTCCCAAATTTTGAGAAAATTTTTGCGCCACGTAGCGGTTTAAATAGCTCGAAACAAGGGAGGGGGTATCGATTTTTTAGGTTATTTATTTAACCAGAAACGATAAAGGCCGGAGGGTTCCACCTTCTTTTCGACAAAGAAGAACCAGCTCCCGCAGGTAAGATGCTTGGTATAAACCCTTGCGGGGGGGTTCTCTTGAATATTATCCCAAAAAAGCCTTTGTCTCCGGACCGAAAGAGGGGGAAAAAACTGCCTCGGGGAGGCGTAGTAACCCGGGGTTTCAGACGATGGGGGGGTCGAAGGGGGCCGGCGGGGGCAGGTTTCGGCTTGTCTTTCGGGGAAGACTCGGCAAAGTCCTGTAAGGAACGGGAGCCCCCCAGAGAATTCGAAGGTTTTTGCAAAGCAACCGAAGAGAGGCGGAGTGCCCCAGGCCCCGAGAGTGACATCCGGGCCCCCAACAAAAAAATCTCCCTTTTCCAGCCCCAGGATCAGAATGGTTTTTGCAACCAGGGGGAAGGGCCCCCAAAGCCAGAAGAGGAAAGAGGGAGCACAGGGGGTTTCACCCTTTCCTGGGAAAGGGGCCCCAATCTGCAGGGGGAGGGGGGGCAGTGCAGAACCGAATGGCATCCTTGAGGCATTCGCCCCTACAGAGAGACAAACAGGTTTTTTGGGAAGGGGTCACGGAAGCCGGAACTAGACCCAGTGCATTAAAAAAAGTTACAAAACACCCTGAGTCCAGGAAGGCGGGGCCTGAAAGGGTCTTCAGCGAAAGTTCCACAAATACCGGGAAAAAGTTCAAACGGGGAGGGCCCACTACACCAAGGGGGCTTTTCCCCTCGAAACCCCGGTGGAGAGGGTCCCCGGGCCACCGGGCAGCCCCCCAAGAACGGCCGGCGGGTCGATAACTCGGTTTGGAGACGGGGCCTTTGTTCTCCCGCCAAGCGAATGTCATCCGGGTGGCCCCGCCGAAAAAAAATTTGTCCAAAAGGAAGGGAGACCCAGCCGGGCTCATTTTTAAAAAAGCGTTTCCCCAAAGGTTGCCGAAATTCCCCCACCCAAACCCCGGTGTTCCTCGAGTTTGAAACTACGACGGAACTGCACAGAGTACTGCCCACGTGGAAACACCCTTGACAGAGGCGAAGCAAAGCACCCGGACAGGTACGGCCCCGGTTCCCGAAGACAGTCGGAATCCTGGGGGAAGCCTTGCAGATACCGGAGCGGGTCTCCTCATCCCCTAGGGGTGGCCCAGGGCCGAAAACTTCGCCCAAAGGAGGCTAAATGAAGGGCCACTTAGGGCCCCTCAGTGGGAATGATTTTCCAAGCATTCAATTTGGATGGGGCATTAAGAGGAAGGGCCCCTGCATTCTTTTCGGGGGCTCCCTCAAAGAAGGGGGCGGAATCGAGAAATCCCCGTAAATTGCAGGGGGAACAGGTGCTGGGGGAAATGCAGCCTGAGGGGTTTAAAGGACTGCAAGATTCGCATCATGGCCACGAGGTGTACCCGCGACTCGCGGGCGACACCGTCGCAACATCCCCCGGGGTTCAGGCAGAGGTACCCTGGGGGGAATCCAGCCAGTTCGTACTGAACGGGTATGTGATTCCTGGACCCCCCGCTAGCGTTGGTAAAACCCCTGTCAAGGAAAGAGTCTAAATAGCCCCCAGTTTTTCACCCAAACCCGCCGAAAGGGGGATGGGGCTTGGGTGCGGGATAGCTACCCGGGGCGTTACCCCGACGTGACTTTCTAGCGATGGGGGCCGGGGTGTTGGGGGACAGATGTAATCCGAAGGCGTAACGGGGACGGGGAAAGGTCAGGCAGGCGGGGAAAGGTTCGTTCAAGACAGCAACGGTCAGGGGGGGCGGCAAACAGGCAAGGTCAGGGAAAGTAGCAAACGGACTGGGAAACGGGGGATCAAAAAACTCCCAAAAACACCAAACTAACTGGCCGCACACCAACGAACGGCAAGGGGTTTGGGGGCGTGTATCTTAAATAGGACCAGCGCCCAGCAAAAACCAATTATGGGTGCTGGCCCTTTAAAAACCCCACCACCGTCGCGCGGGGGGCCCCAGGGACAGGGGACCGGCGGGCCCCGGCCCGGAACAGAAAGGGGGAGCGTTCACCGGAGCGTGGCTTTTTAATGCCGCGCCCGGGCACAGGGAGATGGGGGGCGGGGAGCCGCGGCACCCCCCCCGGAAGGCCCCGGGGCAGGGAGAGGGCGCGGGGGCCCGGCACCCCCCCAGAGCCCTGCGGCAGAGGGGAACCGCGGGGCCAGCGGGGCCCCGGCCCCCCCTACAAGGGGTCACAACATTGAAATGTAAGTAGGTTAAAACATATAATAAGGGAAAAAATTCATACTGCATTCAGACTTTTCGGTTGTCAGTTTCAAAAAAGATCCTTTGGCTTTGCTTAAGTAGCTTTTTCCCCTAGTTGCCTCCCCTGTGTCTAATGGACCTCTCTACCCAAAAACGGGTTGAGTGAAATCACCTGCATGATTCATGAAGAGTTTGGATACTGAGACATAGGGTTTTTTCCCTTGCGTTTTTTTAGCGTCAGAGTTTTGTCTAAACCTTGTTTTAAGGGGATGGGGTTAGATCCAACATACTTTTGTGGGAATATACAGAAAAATTAAATAGATCCTTTTTTGGTATTGAAATTTATGTATTGTGTATTTTAAAAAATTTTTTGGGTAACATAGAAATGAATTTTTCTTTGATATCCCTAAAATTTCAATTAGGCTATGGGGATGCCCCCAAACAAAGGACCCCGAGGTTGTCAGCCTGTTTTTTGTAGTCGGTTTTTTGTAGAACAATAATTCCCATATTAGGAGCTTTTTTTTTGGAAAAAATTAATCCTTTTTCCAAATGTTGCAATATTTTGGATGTTTACAAATGGAAGACATTTTTTTTTTTTAAATTTCCACCACGTTTTAAATTTTGGGAGTATAATGTAGAGAAGGTAATCCCTAAAACGTTTTTTTTTTTCTTTTTTCGTAATTTCTATCACGTAAAAACATCTGTGCATTGATTACACCTTCTTTTTGGACTTATCTAAGATTTTATCTGGATCGCCTCTTTGTCTCATTTTTTCAAGGACAACTTGTTGCTGCATTTCAAAATCGCTTTGGGAGCTACAGCTTCTTTTAGTACGCATCAATTACCCAGTGGGTATATTGTGAATGACATGGGTGGGGAAAGGATTAGGGGTTCACGAGTTCTGGAAGAGGGTTTGGAAAAGGATAACCCCAATATTTTTTTTTGGATTCCTATTAGCTGACATCTAAAAAATTTTTTTTATCCTAGTGTCGGGGACGGAATCTCAATTCAAAGGGTTTTTCATTGATATAATTTTACAAATAAATTATGTCATCAGAAGGGCCCTCCCATATCAGGAGCAGGTCGTCTATGTAATGACCATACCACCTGATATGGGAGGCAAAGGGATTGCGGTTAGCATATAAAAATTCCTCCTCCCACATACTCATATATATATATATTTGCGAGGGAGGGCGAAAACTTCGCCCCCATAGGAGCCCCGCATAATTGTAGAAAAAATTGTTGGTCAAAGGCGAAGAAATTGTGGGTTAACAAGAACTCTGTCGCCATGATCAAGAATTCACATAAATTAGGGTCATATCCACTGTATTTGTCCAAGAAAGTTGTTAAATTGGCTAAAGCTAAGTTATGTGGGATGGAGGGGTATAAGCCAATGACATCACATGTCAGCCATACAACGTCTTTTCTCCACATGACTTTCTCCAATTGTCCTACTACCTGCTTTGTATCCCGTATGTATCCCTCAGTAGGTATAGTATCTGTCAAAACTTAGTGCACCCCTCACAGTTTTGTAAATATTGTATTATTTCTTTTTATGGGACAACAATGAAGATATGACACTTTGATACATTGTAAAGTAGTCAGTGTACAGTCTGTATAATGGTGTAAATTTGGTGTGCCCTCAAAATAACTCAACACACACAGCCATCAATGTCTAAACCACTGGTAACAAAAGTGAGGACACCTCTAAGTGAAAATTGACATGTTGTGTCGAAAGTTTCAATATTTTGTGTGGCCAACATTATTTTACAGCACTGCCTTAATTCTCTAGGGCATGGCGTTCACTAGAGCTTCCCAGGTTGCAGCTACTGGAATCCTCTTCCACTCCTCCATGACAACATCACGGAACTGCTGGATGATAGGGATCTTGCTCTCCTCCACCTTTTATTTGAGGATGCCCCACAGATGCTCAACAGGGTTTAGGTCTGGAGACATGCTTGGCCAGTCCAGCATATTTGCCCTCATTTTCTTTAGCAAGGCAGTGTTTGTCTTTAAGATGTGTTTGGGGCTGTTTTCATGTTGGAATACTGCCCTGCAGCCCAGTACGTGTTGGCATTCACGGTTTCCTCCATGAACTGTAGCTCCCCATATCTTCATATCTTCAGTGTTGTCCCATACAATGTTTACAAAACTGTAAGGAGTGTACTCACTTTTGTGAGATACCTTAGATAGGTATATGGGGCCTCTTGTAGGTAGTTTATATATTATAGGATGCTTCCACTTGCAGAAGTCTTAGACATGATCCCACACCTGAGTTCACTTGCCAACTCACAAATGTATTGAAGAAGGGTGTCCAACAGGTGCCAATAAGCCAGAATTTAGCTGATAAACTACTAGTAAAGAACCAAATAACTCCTGTATACCATGCATTGCCTAAATTACACAAAGAACGTGGGTGGATGTTCAGCTATAGCCACTGGTAACAAAATTACCAGAGTATCTAAGAGATTCAAAACATTTGGTATCGGTTATTGAAGGGTTAACATGGCCGGAGGGGGTGGGGGTCTGGCTATCATGCGATGTGTTGGGGGTTATACCCATGCATCCCACATGATCAGGCCTTCTCATTCCTTGCCTACTACTTACATAAGTATAGTAGTTGCAGAAAAGAAAAACAATGTTTAATAATATCAGCTGTTCAGTATGTTATCAGCTACAACTTTTTCATGCTTGATGATAAATTCTTCCTTCAAATACAGGGTACCTCAATGGGCACCCGCTTCTCGCCCTCACTTGGAAATATATTTATGTCGTGTGGGAAGAAAAATTTCTATTTCATCAGAATAACATTTTCTCCTCTCACATCAGGTGGTACAGCAGATATATTGATGACCTGCTGCTGGTGTGGAAGGGGGATCAGCACACGGCATTGGAGTTTGTGGAATACATCAATAATAACACAATGAATCTTAAATTCACAAACATTTTTGATTAAAAGATGATAACTCATCTAGATGTCACCTTATCAAGTGAGGAGAGTAAAATACTGGTGACCCATTATAGAAAAAACACAGCAAAAAATTCTATCCTTATGGCGGATTCTTGCCATACAAATCACATTACTAGGAATATTCCAAAGGGTGAGTTGATACACTTAAAAAGAAATTGTACATTTACCAGGACATGCAGTTAGATAATGTAGATAATACAAGGGGCAAATACCTCACAATACATCTCACCATCATACTGCTACCAAACAAATCCACTATACCAAAACCAATATTACCAATAAAACTATTAAATAGGAACCTGATTATACTGCCAGAACATGATCACAAAGTGACTGAATAATACCCCTACACTATTACTGATCAGTACACAAAGACCAATAGTACCGCCATACAGTGACCATACAGTGGTATATACTAGTGTACAAAGGCTCTGCAGACTGTATATAACCACCATACAGTGACCATATAGTGATAGACACCAGTGTACACAGACTATGCAGACATATGTGATTTAAGTGCAGTTACATCTTGTGACTCACAGGTGACGTTTCTCTTACGAGTCGTGACTTCCCCTTTTGTTCTGCATTTGCTCCAGACCGCCATGATGACGTCTCCCGGCCACTTGTCCCTGGAGATTTAGACACAAATATCTTAGAATCCTGACTTTTCCAGCACCTGCCCCCCTGGCTATATGGGGTCCATTTAGGCAGGCAGGGTTTAGATAGGCCAGGTTTAGGTAGGCAATAGGGTCCCCATATAGGCAGGCAGGGTTTAGGTAGCTATAGGGCCCCATATAGGCAGTCAAGCAGAGTTTAGGTAGCTATAGGGCCCCATATAGATAGGCAGAGTTTAGGTAGCTATAGGGCCCCATATAGATAGGCAGGCAGGGTATAGGGGCCATATAGGTAGGAAGGCAGAGTTTAGGTAGCTATAGGGGCCATATATGTAGGCAGGCAGGGCTTAGGGTAGGCTATAGGGGCCCCATACAGGTAGGCAGGGCATAAGGTAGGCTATATGGGCCATATATATAGGCAGGGCTTAGGAAAGTTTATAGGGGTTCATATATATAGGCAGGTAGGGCATAGGGTAGGCTATAGGGGCCATATATATAGGCAGGCAGGGCATAGGGTAGGCTATAGGGCCATATATAGGCAGGCAGGGCTTTGAGGAGGCTATAGAGACTATATATAGGCAGGTGGGGCTTTGGGGAGGCTATAGGGGCTATATATAGGCAGGCAGGGCTACAGGGGCTATATATAGGCAGGCAGGGCTACAGAGGCTATATATAGGCAGGCAGGGCTATAGGGGCTATATATAGGCAGGCAGAGCTATAAGGGCTAGATATAGGCAGGCAGGGCTACAGGGGTCATATATATAGGAAGGCAGGGCTATAGGGGCTAGATATAGGCAGGCAGGGCTATAAGGGGCATATATATAGGCAGGCAGGGCTATAGGGGCTAGATATAGGCAGGCAGGGCTATAGGGGCCAATATATAGGCAGGCAGGGCTATAGGGGCCAATATATGGGCAGGCAGGGCTATAGGGGCCAATATATGGGCAGGCAGGGTGATAGCGGCAAATATATAGGCAGGCAGGGCTATAGGAGCCAATATATAGGCAGGCAGGGGGCTTCATTAATATTAAAAAAATAAGAAATCACTTACTCACCTGTCTCTCGCTCCCTCGCAGCTCTGCTCCCGGGCAGTCTGTGCTCGGCGCGGACCGCGCGATGATGTGACGTCTGAGCGCAGCTCACATCAGCACTGTGGGTCGGCGCAGGCTGATTAGCAGAGTGGAGCACTGGAGGCACTCTGCTCTGCTAATACCGGCCAGTCCTGCCTTTGAGCGCTCGGGCCGGAGGGCCCGGGCGTTCAGAGGTAGGAAGCGCCGGGCCCCGCAGCTCCGCGTCCGCTGGCAGTGAACTAACAATTAGCAGGGTGTTTAATACTGCTGGCAATGTGAAACATGCATCAGTGTTCACATGAGTGATTGCCAATGCATGTTTGCATCGCGTCAGTTGGGTCCGTCTTTCGGATTCGCTCCAAGAATTGCATGTCCTTTCTTGGAGCGGATCCGAAAGATGGACCCGACAGACTGAAATAAGTGGTTATTATTATCAATATTCTGCCTATCCTATCCTGTGCTAGCTATAAATGACGAGGAGTCAAAGCTTTAAAAGACAAGTTGGTTTACTTAAAAGGATAAAATAAAAGGTAACAAAATAACAGAATAAATGGCACAACCTTCTTCAATGTCCTTGCAATGGGAAATAATACAAGCATTAAAACATAAAACTATCTATCTAATATAGCATTATCATGATATCATAACCTAATCTCTAATCTCACTAACCCTATAACCTGGCCTCATATTTATGTGAACTGAAGTCACATCCATCCTGTCACGCCCACAGCTCCACCCCTTACTCCGATATCCTCCGGCCTTCTTCTTAGTTATTCGTCCAATCATCTTCCGGTAATATGATATCCGCTATGGTTGTAATATCCATCACTTCCTGATGATGGCGTTGTTGCACTTCCTGAAAAGATATCAGTCACTTGTTACACTAGCTACTGGTCCCCTGGTGATGGCGCTGGTGTCATCCTGAAGTAGTTAGTTACATGCCTTGTTCAGGAAATCCGCATTCCCAGGAGGTAGCAAAGAGATGTTAATTGATATACATTCCGAGAGATGCTTTGATCGTTGCCATCAGGATGCAATCCAGTGATGTTATATGGCTTTGGGAAGCTGCGTCACTTTGATTATGAATGGCCATTGGTCATTTACACCCAGTCTCTTTGTTAACACCTGTTCAGACCATCTGTTCCCACCACAATTAGCTCAGCCAGTTCCTGTAGCCTAAAGTCCTTCTGAGAGACTATAGATTGATATTCAAAATAATCCAACACAGACGTGTTGCAAACACGCATCAGCGATCACTCATGTGAACGCCTCTGCATGTTTCTCATTGCCAGCAGTATTAAACACCCTGCTAATTGTGAGATGCGTGTCTGGGTCCATTCAGACAAATCCAGACACGCATCACAAAAGCGTATGTTCACACGGACACAAGACGCCGTGTGATATACCCTTACAAAGAACTCTGGAAGATCTGTCCTGCATAACACAGACAACCCATTAATGTGAATGTGGATTGTGTAATGCTTAATTTCTCTTATAGTGGCACTGTAGGAATATTAAATGCGAATACTAGATTACAGTTTATCGCTGTGGGTGCTCAGTAAAGAGACACTTTCTCATCAGTTTTTCATCAAAACATCTTAACAAGTACGGATTGCCAAATTGGAGAACCCCTTAAAGCTGTATCACATTCAGTGAATTATTTACTTTAAAATATTGGTTGCCATTTCTATTGCAGATATTAAAATTGCTGATATAAAACGTTCTATCAATTTATTGTAGAGCCTAACAGAGCAATAGCAAAATAGCTATTTTATGTGGTTACCATGAAAAGCAATTTTCCACTCTTGGTAGACAATTTTCACTTGGTAAGCTTTTATATGCAACTTCCTAGAAAGGGTAATGAAATAGCTCTGACAAAACTGCTCCTTCACAAATCTGCAGTATATGGAGACATTTCATGGCTGATTTGAATATCACAGTTCCTAGTCATAGGCCTGTGTCTGCCTGAAAACATTGCAAATATAAAGACTATATGTAGTTAGATTAGCAATGTATTTACTGTAACTGCACCTTTTCTGAAGCATGTAATTCTATACGTAGATGTATCCATAGGTAAATGTATCCCAAAGTGATTTTCCATAAATGTCATTGTGTTCTTTACATCGTAATATGCATCATGCATCATTTTCGCTATATTGTCCTTTGTAATTGAGATTGGTTGCGGTCCCATTATCCAAATCATGACAAATATTATTTCACTTTAATAAAAAAAAAAGTCAAGACGTGTCAGTGAGGGTTCATTTTTCTTAATTATATGCACATAGTGGGATTCCTGCTGAGCTAAATGTATCAGCGGAAAATCTTTCTGATATCCTTTTTTGACATTTTTCCTACTGTAGGTTTCAGTGTAAAGAAAAGGCATCAGATTCAGTCCAGGTTGTTTAGCTCTCATAAGGATGTCTAAAATGGATACTAGTGGGGCAAACTCTCAGCTGTGAAGCATTCGATCTTGGCCAGACCATTTGTATGTAAAAAAGTTTCAATTAGGTTTGGTTCACGTCTCTAGAGATGGGCGAATTTCTCAAAAATTCGATTCGGTCACTTCGCCGAATTTTCCGTCAAAATTCGTTTCGTTCCGAATTACTTTGGCACGAATCGCGTTAAAAAGCAGCTATTTCCAGGCTGCACAGAGCCTGCAGGGGGCTGTAGAACATTGCGCCATGCTTAAATATGCAGAGGGAGCTTGGTTTGGTCTTCATACAATGTTGTGTTTTAGTATGACACGCAGATGACTGCCTCCGCTCTTAGAATCGCTTCACTATAAAATTCCCTGGGCACTTAAGAGGGCAAAACTGACCAAAAAACTCAGCGGGAATGTTTGCTGATAAGTCATGCCAGCAAAAGCTGGAAAAAAACAAGCTGAGAGCTCAGGTGGGCACATTAGTGACAGAGTGTGGAGGTGACGGCGGCAGCCACAGCAGCATGAGGTCAGGCAGTGGCACAATGACATTCTGGAGGTGGCAAAACACGAGAAAGCCACAGAGTGGCACAATCACTGAGAGCGGAGGTCACGCCGGCAGCAGTATGAGGTCAGGCAGTGGCACAATGACATTCTGGAGGCGGCAAAACAGTATTAGGCCACAGAGTGACACAATGATACAGTGTGGAGGTCAAGACAGCAGCAGCATGAGATCAGGCAGTGGCACAATGACATTCTGGAGGTGGCCAAAACAGTATTAGGCCCCAGAGTGGCACAATGATACAGTGTGGAGGTCACGACAGCAGCAGCATGAGATCAGGCAGTGGCACAATGACATTCTGGAGGCGGCAAAACAGTATTAGGCCACAGAGTGGCACAATCACACAGTGTGGAGGTCCCGGCGGCAGCAGTATGAGATCAGGCAGTGGCACAATGACATTCTGGAGGCGGCAAAACAGTATTAGGCCACAGAGTGGCACAATCACACAGTGTGGAGGTCACGACAGCAGCAGCATGAGATCAGGCAGTGGCACAATGACATTCTGGAAGTGGCAAAACAGGAGGAAGCCACAGAGTGGCACAATGACTGAGAGCGGAGGTCACGGCGGCAGCAGCAAGAGGCCACGCAGTGGCACAATGACACAGTGTGGAGGGCACGGCAGGAGTCACAGCAGCAGCATGAGGTCAGAGAGTGGCACAATGACATTCTGGAGGTGGCAAAACAGGAGGAAGCCACAGAGTGGCACAATGACTGAGAGCGGAGGTCACGGCGGTAGCAGCATGAGGTCAGGCAGTGGCACAATGACACAGTGATGAGGACATGGCAGCAGCCACAGCAGCAGCATGATGTCAGACAGTGGCACAATGACACAGTGTGGATGTCACTGCAACAGCAACAGCAGCAGCAGCATGAGGTCATAGAGTGGCACAATGACAGAGTGTTCAGCTGGGTTGCTGGTAAAGATGGTGGTAGACAGATGGAGAAACTAGCAGCAGATGTGTGGCATCAGGCGGGTGGCGGCATCAGAATAGTGGCTGAGGCATGTAGTTTGAACCCAGACTGACGCCTAAGGCATTGGTGTGTGAAAATCCTTGCCGATCCACGGCTGATTCATCTTGACAAAGGTCAGTCATTCCACATTTCCCGTGGACAAGCGGGTTCTCTTGGGTAACGATGGCCCCCGCCCCACTGAACACCCGCTCTGATGCCACATCTGGGCCCGGGCAGGAAACTTTCCACTGCAAAAATCGGCAATTGCGGCCCCACATCCGTTTGGCCCAGTACCAGCGGATCTTTAATGAGGTGGGAGAGTGCTGTCCAAGTAGGCCCACCTGTTGGTTCGGGACTGCTCCCGGTCCTGTGCGTGCTGGGGGAGGCCCCCCTCATAGGGGGTGAAGGAAATGCTCATCAGTGGACTCCAGACTTAGGTTACTTTTGATGGGGTTATGCCTCCCCCCCCCCACCCTTCCCCAGAGCCCCGGCAGTGTACGTGAGCGCTGAGAACCCCCCCGGGCAGACCTGTTGAGGAGGGGGCGTGCCGCACTAGGCAGCGGCCAACTGATTCGGAGGATTTCCCTATAGTATTTGAGTTTGTCTTCCCCTCTAAAAAGTGGGAAAAAAGGGTCCCATTTTGGACCCGTAGCGAGGGGCCAATAGGGTGGAGAGCCCGGGGAAATATCCTCTGCCGGATGTGCTATTCGGTTCACTAGGCAAATAAGCATGCTGCGGGCCATCTGCACAAAATGCTCCCGGGGGCTCCCTGCCTCCATCTCCACTGTATATGCCACGGGGCTTGCGGGTCATTGCCCCGTCTTCCTATTCCATCCACCTCCCCGCTGCTCCTGCCCTTTTTCTTGTCACCCCGGGTAGAAAATCCATCATTTCACCCGAAATGCTTCTGCTCCAATGCCCCCTCCCCCCTCCTCCATTTTCAGTCCCCCCCGGATCATGTGGCCCCGAGATGTAGTCGCCACGTTCCAGTCCCTGCCCCGACAGATTTTTCGCACTGTTCCGGACATGAAGCAGGGAATGACGTTATTTTTCCCCTAAACCTGGGAGATAAAAATACTTTGCCTCCCCGAATGGCCTCAACAAACGGCAGGGGTTTAGATGAGTGCCTGGCTGAATCAAAGTTACACA
>JAODAL010062466.1:0-19739 GCA_025379985.1 Phyllomedusa bahiana | reverse complement strand
CGTGTAGCACATCACGTGACGTGAGTGACGCTCTCAATTATTATTTTTTAAAACATCAAACGTATATTGTCGTTGTTTTATAAAAAGCATTTTTTTTGTTTGTGCACCCCTTTGTAGTATATTTGTTTTTTTTTTTTTCTTTCTTTTTTTCTTTAGATGTAGCTGGGACGGGGTTTTAGTTTAGGCCATGTGGGGGCCCCTTTTGGGGGCGATTTCCCCATTTTTGGGGAGACAGGCCCTTTTGATGGGTATATTTGAGGGTGTTTTTTCTTTTTCTTTCCCAAAATCTTTTTATTCTGATTAAAAGTTAGTTTTAGTATCTTTTTTCTAGGGTTTTCCCGAGTTTTTTTGGTTTTTAAATTTTTTTGGTTACCCAAACTTCATTTCATTATATAAAGGGGTCTCAAACCTATCACGGCTTAATAAGTACTGGTGTTTTGTTTTGTTGCCCGTGAAACGGGTTTTGCGTAACTGAGCAATGTCCTTTAAATTTTTGGGATGTCCCTTTAAGTCGTATGCCCCCCATCCCCACCATAGTAGGGGGGTTTGCATCACGAAAAGGTAGGCACAGGGCTTCAACAGACCCGGAATGAACAGAATAAAGTTCAAATCCGGCGCGCCCGGTTTTTTTTGCAGGAGAAAACAAAAAACACAAAAATCTTTAAAATTCGGGCCAAAAACACAAACAAAAGCTGGCCAGCAACTCTAGCTATAAAGAGTGTTCCTCCTGTCCTCCATTAACGGCACAGTGTGGTTTCCCTCTTAGCACCGGGTCACGGGAAGAACACCACAACCCTGCAGGCCGGGTTTTTTATGGGCCTAACCCCAGCCTCCCCGGGCGGGGATTGGCCACCCACCCTGCTTTTTACCACCCAGGAAAAGCCGACCCAGACTAAGCGGACGGGAAACCCGCTAAAAACAACACTATGTCAGAAACATAGTGTTACTGACACCTACAATGTCGGGCCTTCCCCTTCACCCGACCCCAGGCCTCTGGGTGAACGATCGCCCCAGGGGCTTCCAAAGCCAAAAAAAAACCCTAGGGAAAAAAACCTTCCCTCGCGACTCCCCCTACCATTCTCAAAAAATTTAAACCTTAACAATTTTATAAAAGGGTGCATTTCTATTTGTGTCCAAGAAATTTGCATATTTTTACACCATATTTTTTATTTACCTGTTTTTTAGACACATTTTGCTGCATCGCCCAAAACAGACATATTTTTGAAAGGGGGCATATTTTTGCGGAAGTGGGTTAAAATGTGCAACAAAATTAGCAAAATGTAATGACAAATTATTGAAACTTTAGGGTGTAAAGATATTGCCCGGGTTTTTGTGCTGCGTTCCTGCCTTCGCCGTGGCCTCTGCGCGCCGGGTGCGTTCCTGGCCCACGTTTGCCCACCTGCGGTCGCTGTGGGGTTTTCCCGTCTGGCCCTGCTGCTCCTCCATCTTGGCTGCTGCCCTATTTCCCGCTCTCTATGAGGGGGGGGGCCACACCATGCCTAAATTTATACCCAAAAGTGTGCAGCGGGGGGGGCCCCCCCCCCCCCCCCCGGGGGGGGGGCTTCCGGACCCCTGCCTATCCTTGATGTTGCATTTGTGTATGTTGTTAGTCTGTTTCTGTGTGTTTTCCTTTTCCCCCAATCTTGTTTGTAAGTAGTCCCCTTGCACACGCTGTCTTTTTGTTCCAGGGGTACCCCCTATATTTTTTTTTAGTTTCATTGGTCCCTGTGTCTGTCTTTGTCTGTGAGTTTTTCCCGGCCTTTTTCTCTGCCGTATTTCTTGCCCTGGTTGTGCCGGTTCTTTTCCTGAGTTTTGGGTTGTCTCTGCGGTCTCTGCTTATTTCTTGGGTTGTTTTTCCCGTCTAAAACTATGTATTTTTCCTTTCCTTACTTAATCCTTCCGTTTTTGGCAACGTTTTTCCTGTCTTGGTCTGCTTGTACCCGCAATATCTGTGCCTTTTTTTTGCCTTACTTTTTTCCATTTCTGTTGGGGCCTTTCTTTGGCACTTTTGGCCATTGGTCAGCTGCACTGCTGGGGGGCTGCTCGAGGTAGCCCCGGCACTTACCATAAAAGGCTCTGTGAAGATGCCTGATGGCTGCTTAGTTACGCCCCCTTGGAGCAAGCCCTGCAGTGGTCCAGGGCCCATACCCACCACCTTACAATAAAAAAAAGTGTTAAAAATTACCAAATCAGTTTAAGTTTACACGTCTAACCCTTAGCAATATTATTATTTTTTCCCCAGTGCTTTTGACAAATTTTCCCCTAAACACTTATTTGCACATTATAATGATTTTTTTTTTTTATTGTGTTTTGATTTTTTTTAATTTAATACCATAAAATACATAATTACAAAAGAACAATTAAGGTAAGTAAACATGTGATGAGAGAGAATAGAAAAGGTTTACTGGTTTTATGTAGCTAATACATCTTACTTGAATAATAAAAAATGCAATGATTGAAAAAGTTTAAATTTTTAAAGTTATTCCTCAAAAATTGTAAATAGGGGCTTCTGTCAAAAAGGAATTATATTATTTTAAATAAGAAAGAAATGAAGCCGCATGATTTTGTCCATTTTTGTAGAGTACTAAAAAACAATATTAAAAATGTTTTGCCACAGGGTTTTACTAAGGCAGAAGTTGTCAACCAACCCGACTCTTTTATAAGAGGTGATAAAAATCTGGATATTGTTTTTTTTTACTTTGGAAAGGCGTTTACACTGTCCCAAAGCTTAGTTGTTTAAATAAAGTCCATTGGTTAGAAAAAACATGGCAATTGGATTAAAAAATGGCTATCAATTGTACTCAGGAGTTTGGGGGTAAATGACTTTTACCTGAGTGAACCCCGGATGAGTGGTGTCCAGGGCTCAGTATGGGTCCCTTTTATTTAATTATTTATTAATGATATAGACAGTCTTAAGGGGATGTCCCCATGGCACGGGTTTGCATCTTTTTCAATGGTTTCTTTTTTTTTTTAGGGCACTCTGAAAAAACCGCCCGCAAACGAGCACAACGGCAGCCATTTCCTACTATTCTCTTAAGCCATGAGCAGTTTAATCACCTTACCAAGGGGTTTCCCGCGCCTCAATTAGTTCAATAAGCAGTAAGCACTTATCTGATGAGGGTCCCTAAAGGAACTGAAAAAACGTTTATGGGAATGGTTGGTGCTATACAATGAAAAACCCTTTTTGGGAAATAAAAATTTGTCAATAAAGTTTTGTAAAAAAGATTATGGAAATTTTTTGTGCGGGGAAATCTTTTAACTGAGGTGGACACCCCTTTAGGCTATGTCTACACAGCACAGCTTTACCATCGGATTTTCAGCGGATTTAGTATTTTGATTCCGCTGAAAATACAAGTGTACACTGTGTTGCATAGACAGCAATGAAAAATATGTGTTGTATATTCCGCCAGATTCTGCTCAGATTTGCCAACAGTCCCGTACAGTTTTTTCAATCCCTTAAATGTTGCAGTCATGTTTACCATGGCATCTCAAAGGTTAAAAGGCCTGATTCAAGTTAGTCCAGATTCTGTTCACTAACAACAGATCTTGGTTATAACTAACAGTCGTTACCTAATACATTAGGAGTGGGCTCAGTGAATGAGCCTGCTCCATACTCCCTTCTGGACATCATGATGTAAATGTACATCAAATGCTGCAAGTGCATTTATATCCTACTGACTTTTACTGGAAGATAAAAAATAAGTAAAATTTACATACAGTATATGATCTACATAAAATATAATCAAATATATCTTATTCTCTCTTCTTTCCTCTTTTATACAGAGTTGAAAACCGAAGTTTATTTCATACCACCTAAAAAAAGAAACCTCTGCATTTTTCGCTCAACTATCTGACATGAAATCAGAATGAAACTTTTTATGACCAGTTTTGAGTCAAATAAGAATTAATAAAATTATTTAATTTCAAATGCCAGAATTTAAGAGAGAGGAGAACTTTTAAAGGCATTAGTTATAATTTCTTCAAAGTCCCAAAAGTTCACCATACATTTCATATGTTTGCTACCGATGCCCTTCAAACTGAATTATGTGGGTCAAATGTTTGTTGGATTCATCCTTGCCACAATCGTTCTCACAATAATGGAAGGAATTTTTGGCTAATTCCTCCTTACAGAACTGGTGTAACTGAGCCCATGGTTTGTAGGTTTCACCTGGCTCGCACGCTGCTTTTCAGCTTTGCCCATAATTTTCAATAGGATTGAGATTCAGGGGGCTTTGTGATGGCCACGCCAACACATTGACTTGGTTTATCCTAAGCCACTTTGTAGACCAGTTTGGTCCAGTATTCATTTCTAGGCATTATTCCATTGGAAAACCCATTTCCGCCCAAGCTTTAACTTCCTTGGTTGAATGAGTCTTTATAGTATTCTCAACTGCTGCCACATGATACTTCATTTTCTCATGATGGCCATTTATTTTTGAAGTGCACCAGTCTCCCCTGCAGCAAAGCAAGCCCAAACAGAATGCTTAACCTCCACCCCTCCGTCTTCACAGTTAGGATGGTGTCTTAGGCTTCCAAGCTTCTCCCCTTTTTCCTCCAAATGTAACAGGGTAATTATGACGAACAGTTTAAATTTTAGTTTTGATCAATACCACAGGACATGTTTCCAAAATGCATGTCTACGTTCTGTGTGCATTTGCAAACATTTAATACTGGCTTTTAAATTTATTTTGAGAGTAATTTACTTCTTCCTGCAGAGTGTGTCCATTCAGCCCATTTTGATACACTCCACGTTTTAACTGTGAATGAATGACAATCTTACCAGCTTCCACAGCATGTTTCACAAGGCTTTTTGCTTTTGTTCATCGGGGCTAGATAAGCACATGTTGGACGGAAGCACGTTCATCTCTGAGACACAGAACCCGTCAGTTTCCTGAGGCGGTATGATGTCCGGACATTCCCATCAGTTTTATTTCTTGGTGATAAATTGTTGTGCAGATGAACGAGGCACCTTCAGAGTATCAGAAAATTGCACCCGAAGTGATTACCCATACTTGTGGTCAAGTTCACAATTCTCTTCCTGAATCTTGGCTGATTTTCTTTAAGACCTTTCCCATCATGGTTCACACACAGAAGCAGTTTGTTACTGGTGTGATTTAAAATACATCCACAAGTGTGTCTATAACTCAGATGTTGCCAAAATACCTATCAGAAGCTTCCAAAGATATTTCATCATCATATGGGGTGTCCCAAATTGTTGAAAGACATAGTAATCCTAATGTATGTAAACCCTTTACTTAGCAGAAAGTAAAGAAAATGCCTTAAAAATTATCTCTCTCTCATAAACTTGCAATTGGCAGATATAAGAAAGTTTTGGTAAATCCTAATTGTGACCTAAAACAGTAGGTTTTATTTCTGATTTCTTGTCATATAGTGAGAAAAACATATATGTGTCTTTTCTATACTGTATGTGTAAACCTCTGGATGTCAATTGTGTAGTTGTGTATAGAGTATATACTATTATATGATATATTAATATATATAATATATATATATATAATATGTAGGAATTATTCTCTCAAATGATAGCTGTCTTTTATCTGAAACACTGCAGGCTTTATTGCTGCGATCCACAAATACAGGAAAATAAACGGCAGAGCTTGCTTCAGGCAAAAAACACACCAGCAATCACAGTTTCAGTACGGTATTCCGTTTCCCAGGGCTAGGAAACCGCATGCAGGTCTCAGTGTCCAGGGATCTCAAGGCCAAGCTCTGGCTCTCAGACAAACGCTCACTCCACTGAGCAGTTCAGTCAGATAGGGACCCACACCCTTCTCACCGTGAGCCTACTGGCTCTTATATAGCAATGGTAACCTCCTGGTCTGAGGTAATGTGTGAGCGAGTCAACCCACAAAACTCTACTGGCTCCAGTAAAAAACTGACCCCCCCGGATAACGGCATTGCTGCCATACTACTAATATAAACGTGTCAGTGGCCTACTGCCGCTGACATCAGAAATAATGGGTTTTACTTGACCGACTTCAGGCAGATCGGTGACACATAACGTCCGTCCATGATAGCCCCTTGTGCCTTCCTAATATATACATATAATACTGCAGAGTTGGATTAAAGCAATACTATATATTCTGCTGAAATACCCACACTCATCATGTGTGATTTTAACGTTCACATTCTTGACCTCATGTCTCCTTCCACTTCTCAGTTTCTTTCACTGACATCTTCCCTTGGCCTCTCGTAATTTACAGATTCTCCCACTCACAAAGGATAAGAACTCGCTTGATCTGGTCTCCTATTGTCTCTGCTCAATTTCTAACCTTAACCAGTCTCTTTTGTTGCCTTTCTGTCAATAACCTGAGCTCCTTCCGCTACTCACTGAAATATCCTCTGCCTTCTCTGGACACACCTGCCTGTCACACATTCAGAAATATCCGCTCTATAAATGCTCAGGAACTCATTAACGCTCTACAGTCCTCACTTTTTCCCAATCTCCTCCATCTCCTACACTGACTTGGCTGTCAAAGAATACAATGAAATACAATCAGGTTTCTGCACTTTACACTCCACAGAAACTGCTCTAGCAAAAGTTTGAAATGACTTCCTCACTGCTAAATCTCAGGGCAACTACTCGTTGTTGCTTCTCCTAGATCTCTCTGCACTGTTTGACACTGTGGATCACCAACTACTCCTCAGCATGCTCAGTGAGCCATTGGCTTCTATGGAACACGCCTCTCTTGGTTCACATCCTATTACCATCTCCTGACCGCTGCGTCCTCTTTTTTTTCTCTCTCCCTCTTTTATACAGTTGAAACCAGAAATTTACATACATGATCTAAAAAGACATATCTGCATTTTTTTCTTACTATCTGATATGAAATCAGAATAAACCTTTTAGACCAGTTTTAGGTCAATTAGAATTATAAAATAATTTCTCATTTTCAGGGTCTACTTTCTCTCTTCTTCCTCTTATGGTTGGAGTTCCTCAGGGATCAGTTCTAGGTCCTATCCGGTTTCCACTCTACACAGCCCCAATTGGACAAACATTGAGCAAATTTAGCTTCTGATACCATCTCTATGCTGATCGAACACTCCAATAGAACACCACTTCCAGTAAATCCCTCCCCCCTGCTACCAAACACCAGTTAATGTCTGTCCGCTGTCTCTGACATCATGTCCTCCCTCTATCTCAAACTAAACCTTACTAAAACTGAATTTCTAGTCATCCCGCCTTCTACTAACTGACTCCACCCTGCAATTTCTGTTTCAATGTGTGGTACCACCATTACTCCTATTAACCAGTTAGTGCCAGTAACAATACTGACCCTGAGGTGCAGTCCATGTTATAGGCAGCAGGCCTGCTGTCTTGGGGTATACTAGATTCTTGTCCTTTACTCCCTATATTCAATCCATTGCCCGTTCTTGTCACCTGCACCTCAAGAACATCTCCAGAATTCGTCCTTTTGTTATTGTGAAAACAACTCAATCTCTAATTACTGCTCTTATTCTTGACTACTGTAACACCCTTGCTTATCAGGTGCTCCCTCTCTGATAAGTCTCTCCCCTCTCCAATCTGTCTTGCATGCAGCAGCCAGACTCCATCTTTCTTTCATGCCACTATAGCTGATCCTCTTACCCTGCTGTGTCAGTCACTGCACTGATTGCCCGTCCAGTACAGATTATGACAAAAACTCCTCACTCTCACCCATAAATCTGTTCATAGTGCTGCTCCCCCTCCATCTCCTCCCTCATCTCTGTCTACCATCCTATTCGGTCTCTCCGCTCTGCTGATGATCCGAGATTACACGCCTCAGTTATTTTAACCTGTCATGCCCGTCTCCAAAATTTTGCATGTGCTGCACTGGTTCTCTGGAACATGTTACCCATATGGTCAGGCACACTTACAACCCTTATAGATTTAAGTGCATTCAGAAAACTCATTTTCGTCGGCAGGCCTACCAAGATCCCTAATTGTTAACCCCCAAATTCTGTCACACACATCTGTCACTCCCTACACTTGGGCACTCACAGACACTTATTTGTATATCGATGTATGGTTGGTATGTCAGGTTCATCCACTGTTTATGTAAAGTACCTCGTAGTTATGTAACAAGGCTGGACCATTGTAAACCAAGCACTTCTCACCCATACACCCTAAGCTCTTGGGTACAGGTCCCTCACACCTTTTGTCTGGTTTGTAAGTAGCGTTTTTATAATGAATTGTTTGGTTTTGTCAATATTTATACCCTCTAAATTGTAAAGTGCTGCAGAATATGTTGGCACTATATAAATAAGATTACTTCTACTATGTACCAAATTGACAAGGAAATTTTGAGCTTTCACTATGCATTTTTTTACAGTAACTTTACAGTTGATATTACTGGGTGTTAATAAAGCAATAACAACACTGATCATATTTTTCATATTTCACTTTATTTTGAAATGTGAAAGCTTATTTGTGCCGCTTTTGTATTATGCATGCAAATTGCCAGCCTTTAAAGTTGACAGTGACATGTTAATCAATGCTCTGTCATCCTGTGGACATTTTCTATTATGCTTGGCCTAAAACATATTCTTTCATTTCGCCTAAATAAGAAGCATAAAGGGTATTTTTCTTTCATTTTAATGGTATTCTCAAAAGGTCAACATTTAACTGTGATCTATATATCTGACACAATTTCTGTTGAAATATAAAATATCCAACACTTAGGGGCAGGAATCAAACCTTTTCTTCATAATGAGCCTCAATAACATTTCAAGAACGCAGTGGTGTGGTTGCACAAAAGATGAAGGATTATAAAGAAGTAATAGGGTCTCATATGTTAATACAAAAGCTGCCATATACATGAGAAGATGTCATTCTATCATTCTCAGAACTGTCTCTTTACTAAGATTGTGTGCTAACTTTTTCTTTAGCCATTCTCCTTTAAGGCACTAATAAAACTGAAAGTATACGAGATTACTGGTACAACATTTTATTGACTGAATAAGAAGACTAAAATATTAAGAATTTATAGGGGTCGTCTGGTTAAAAAAAATACTGTTCCCAAAGGGAAAAAAATGATTTTGTGTCTTATTCAGAAAGCCTGATTCAATTAGACATCATATGTAGTGACTACAAAGACGGCCTCTGACTCTGAAATGCTGTGTTGCACAGATAGCCCATTGACCTTAGATTTAGAACTGTAGAGGTGATGAAGGAAATTTTAACATATACTACCAAGATTTCCCAAGACTACATCTGATTGCTATGAGTATCCTGTGGTCATTTTATCAAAGGGGGAATCTTATAATAAAAAGGGATTTTCAAAAGTGTACACCACCTTTAAAAAGCATATGCTAATTCATTTAAGAGCATGATGGAGTGTTTGCTTGCTCTGCCTTTATTTATATATGCCTTATGGTGCACAAATTAGAGGTAAGCCATGACATACAAAATACAAGTCCATCCTGCCCTACATGCAGTCACATGCTGTGGCAGATATTCTGGGACACATGAACCATAAACTCTGCACTAGTTTAATGGTAGAAAAGTAATGGTTATACTTACTGTACCATCAAGTTGTAAGTTCTTTTGGGATATATGCTAGCATCTAATTCCATTTCTTCTAATGCAAAATATGGGATAGCATTAACTATTATTCCCTACATTTTACTTTCCACTGCTTTCACTTTTAAGGGACTCTTTCAAGTCCCCTGCTAAAATTTTTATAATGAGATTTGAAACATTCTCATATACAGGACGTTGGTTAGAAACAAAGATTTATGAAATAAAGCTACTAATCCACTGGTCAGGTTCTGGAAGGGAGTACAATTTTCAAGGGGGCAGTGCCTGTGGTTAATTGTTAAGTGTCAATGTAGCTTCATGAGGGAAAGACATTGCCTGATTGCATTACATCCCAAAGGTTCATGATTCCAGACTGAACCTCCATAATATACCTATCTGCAGCTAAACTTATTCTTGCTTACCTACAGTGGGGAGAAAAAAGTATTTAGTCAGTCACCAATTATGCAAGTTCTCTCACTTAAAAAGATGAGAGAGGCCTGTAATTGACATCGTCTAGTTAGACTCAACTATGAGAGACAAAAATGAAGAAGAACCAATCCAGAAATCCACATTGTCTGGATCTGGAAAGATTTTTATTATGCAAATTATGGTGAACAATAAGTATTGTGTTACCTGACAAACAAGCAAGATTTCTTGGCTGTCACAGACCTGTAAACTTCTTTTCTTTAAGAGGGCTCCTCTTCCTCCCACTCATTACCTGTATTCTAGATTGCACCTGATTGAACTTGTTATCCGTATAATTAATAGACCTGTCCACAACCTCAGTCCACACTCTAAAACTCCACTATGGTTGAAGACCAAAGAGCTGTCAAGGGAGTGTAGAGGGCGATATTTATCGACAAAGTTGAAATCGGCACGGTTTTTATGTTGATCCGTATTTATTCGATCACAGGCGATAATTTACAGGTAAAAATCCTGCCAATAATCTATTAATAACGCGCCATTTTCAGCGCTTCCTGTCATTTTGGCGGCCAGCAAATCAGCTTACAGAATAGAAGCAGGGTGACTGTGTCGGACGACCGTCCTGAAATTGGATGTTATGGTGTGCGATTGCTGAAAAATCATATGACCTTTCGTTTTACATTAGAACAGTCCCTCCTTTTCATGATCATGTGTGTCCTGTGCTCATCATTGCAGGACGTGTGCTCGTCCTGTCAAAACAGCATACGAATAACAGTTTTCTATCTTGTTCACACAGACATCTATGCTTGTTAGGCTGTGAACATTAGAATTTAGGTAGATTAGGGATTTGTAGATGTTTAAGTTACTTTAGAGGCTGAGAAATTTAAAAGAGCATCTAGCGCTGTTACAGGGCCGCTGTGGATGTAGAGCCACCTTGCACTTAAATTTGAATACTAGCAATTTTTATTCACCGCAGAGTGTATTTCTATAGGTGCAAAAAAATACCTTTGTATTGTCGAACATAGTGTTTTAAAATAGCTGTACTTGCACTGTGTGGTGCGGTCCCTTAGTTTTTTCAATAGCCACATTGTTACGACAATTCTGATTTTTATAGCAACTGTTCTCGTTATGTCCATTGGCTGCAAATAACAACAATTTTCTCAACAGTTTAACTTCTGAATAAATGTTTTATTTGGGCTCGTTGAATCTCAGTTTGGGCGCAGATGATGCACTGTATGATATTGTTGAAAACTATCAATTCCTAGAGCCTACTGGGCATGTGTAAATCCAGGGACTAGAAGGAGGAACACTGTTTATTTTTTCTTAACGGTTCCTTGCCACATACCTTATTTCACAGGTATCTCGCACAGAAACATGATTCTTTTCTAATCCTAGTTGGCTGTAGGAAATTAGTAGGGATATTAAGAATAGCTGTGAATTTGCCGTCTTTTTAATAAGAAACGTTCCAAACTTTTCCATACCGTTTCTCAAATTTTTATCTTTCTGAACATGGGAGGCGAAATGCAGGTGTAGAGCAGCAAGTGAGGTGGTAAGGACATGAGGTAGAGGTTACAAGAAAGTGTGCGTCCTGTCCAGTGCTGTGCGACAAACACTCAAGCCCGTGCGAGGATCGATCGTTCAGGACCATCCAAGCCTGTGTACATCGGCTGGGTCAGGGCCTGTTGAATCTCAGTAAACGAACAGCGTCGCCAATCTGTTCTTCAGTGTTAAATGCAACCTGCATCCAGCAAACTTAACCTCCTGCATCCCCCCAGTCACGGCCACAAATGTCGTCATCAGCATCATCAGCATCCGAACCAACAGAAGCGAAGGCAGCCCAAATGTCAACTGGTGTAGCCACGACTGTGGATAATCCTTTTTCTGATGTACTCTTTGATGACAAAATGCGTTGTGGTCAAAGGCCATGTTAAAAGATCAAGATGCCAAGGAGGATGATTTAGTCTGCTCGACGCCCAGTAACTGATGCAACATAGGAAGGAGAAGAAGCCGTCAATCGCAAAAATGGCCCCAGGCGGTCGGCATGCTTGCCAGAGTCCTGCTTGCTTGTAGCCCTCAGCTCCGGAAGGCATAATGTCAGGAGACGACCAAGTCACCTTGTTGAGAATGATTGATAGACGACATTGCGGATCCAACGTGGGCTTTCAAGCAGAATTTGCTTGCGAGCGCTTCAACACTGGAACGAGGAGGAAGACGATGGGGTAGTGTCAGTACGGTTCCCGCCTCAAAAAGGAGAGGGCGGTCGCAAGTCCTGAAGAATGATTCCGCCGCCACGGTCAGCGGAAACCCCCTCTCTCTCGCTTAATGCCGTCAATAAGGTCCAAGGACACTCTCAAGCCTGGGCCTTCTTTGAGCAAGCCTCTGTATTCACCAAGCGAATGTTCAAATGCCGTCCTTAGTGTTATTAACCACCTACCACATGTCTAGTCACGAATGCAGCGAATGCATGATTATGAAATGAGGCAACACTTGTGCCAAAAAAGGCCACGACAGATGCCGGGCTTCCAACCACTGTCACACCCTCTGACCCATCAAGCGTTCGTCCAGCTGAGCCCATTTCTTCAGAGTCATGATCAGGGATCATCCACCGCTTTAGATTAGCCTCCACCGACCGCGAACCCGAGGTACCACCAGTAACCACCATAGACCCAATCATGACAACCTTCTTCTCCGCCAGTTTTGACGACCTGCAAGCAATATAGCGGCGCAGTCAAGCAGCCCAGCTTCTGTCTTCCAGGTTTGGGTAGCAAGAAGAAACACTTTAAAACCCAAACCATCCTAAAGCCAAAAGCCTGCTGGTCGGCATTGCCAGGCTTTTGGCCTTGTAAATGTTGCCTTCCGTCTGGTGACACAGTAGTGGGTTCCACCACGTCATGGCACTTGCCTGCCCCCAATACCAGATGCCTGAGCAGGCATTTCTTTGCCAGAAAAAACGTCACCTAAGGCCCTTGCCAGCCCCCCCACGTGACATCTAAAATTTCAAGCGCGTTGTCTCGTCGTTTTCCTAAATGTCCCATCTGACCACCGACCAACATGGACTATAATGCATGGCCAAGGCCCTATATCTCTGTGACAGCACACTGGGTGAGATGGGTGGATGTCTCTGGTTGTGACGGTGTCACTCAGGCTCGAGCATCCCTCTTCAAAAAAACCGCAGGGATGCTGGTAGCAGGGACTCTTTCCCCAAAGGTCCTCTGTGTGGCATCATTGCCCATAGGAAAGCCTGGCCCGTGGTGGTGGAAATTAATCTGTTCTTAGAGACCGTCCAGCACACATGACAGGAGCTGTGGATGGCCTCACGGCAACGAGACCGAGCGCCGTGGCTGGGTTACAAAGAACATGTGCCAGTAAAGCTGTGAGTGCGATAACGGTCGGAATCTGCTGTGCCCGCCCTTAAGATCGAGTAGCTGGAAGCACATCCCTTGCCTGGAGCACATGTCATTAACCTGACGTCGTCGTACCAGAAATATCTAAAGGCGATACCCGGGTCATGACTGCCTGCTGATGAAGGCTCGAGGACCTGAGTCGCAACTTTCCCAGCAACAATCCTCCCGCACTGACTGGCTGCGTTTGCAGCGACAGCTCGGCCTCCCGTGTCAAGCCGTCTCATTGTTGAGTGGCAAAACGCTGGAATTCCACCCTCCACATGGCTCCACGCGATTGCGTGTGGCAGCACCGCATGCCGTTACGCAGTAACGAATGACAACATGGTCGTTACAAGCACGGTGCGGGACCTCAGGGTGTTGAGCCACCGAGAGGTGGATGCAGGTGAAAGCGTCTTCACCTTCCTTGCCATTTTGAAGGAAGGCCACCAAAAAGGTCAGCGCGGACAATTGCCCTGGTCTGCATGACCATTGTGATGGATATTAGTTTCTGAAACATCGTTGGGACACTCGTTGAAACATCAGTACCCGCCAGCGAACGGAGGAGGTGAACGGAGCACAGATGCCGACACGGAGCCTTTCTCTCCGTCGAATCCACAAGGCCTGACAGTTTCACAATTTCATCGGTCTTCATTAGGCAGTGGTTCGGGGTCCAGGGCTAGTGCAAGGCGGCGCATCAGCTCTCAGGGTGCATCATCTGAGGCAAGTCAGGGCTGTGTTGAAGCTGTGCCGGAGGAAGCAGAGGAGGAGAAGGAGGCGGAGGAGATATTCCTCGACACCAACATTACCGAAGTCCCTGCCTTGGAAAGAGGTTGGCGCGAATTTGAGGTGGAGGAGGAAGATGAGGAAGATCAGTTTGCTAGTGCCCCTCGAGCCATAGGCTTGGGAAATCAAGGCTCCATCTCTCACATGAGTGCTTGGATGATCCATTCCTCCAACATGATCCTCGCATTAAGGCCATCAAAATGAACAACAGTTACTGGGTGGCCACCCCCCAGGATCCCCGGTAACAAACCAAACTCAGCACATTCCATCCAACCACCCCAAATAGAGAGTAAAATGCAGGAAAGGGAGACCTTGCCGATTGATCAATTGGAGACATCTGTTTCGTCTGCTTCACGTTCTTCAAATATCACGGTGGAACAATGTCAGGGATGTGACAGCAGTAGAGTGTCAAGCAGCTGCTGCGGCAGCAGCAGGCAATGTGGCAGAAGCCTAATGGGTGACCTCTGACAATCTTTATTTACCACCTCACCAACGCATGTAATGCTGGGCAAACATCCAACACACAGAGACCAGCTTAAGATCATGGTGCACAACTATCTGCGTCTCAACACCGATGTTTTTGGATGTGTTCCGGACCCAATCGACTTCAGGGTATCCAAAATGGATGAATGGCCCGAGTTCGCTCGCCACGCCATAGAGGTGTTGTCCTGCCCAGCAGCCAGCGTCATATCTGAGCAGACGTTCAGCACAGCTGGAGGAGTCATTACAGACAAAAGCATCCGGCTTTCCACAGATAATGTTGATCGTTTAACATTTATCAAGATGAATCAGGCATGGATCTCTGATGATGTTGTGGCCCCAATTGCCGAGGTCACCGATTAGTTGCCGGTCTACTTCACATTACTCTTCAAACAGAAATGGTCATCTTGAAAAATGATTTTTAAAATTATCATTTCTCTCTGCAATTTTTTATTCTCATTCCAAAAAGATCATTTTGCTGGTTTTGCGGTGTGGAGACCGTAAAAGACACCAAGCTTTCATGACATAGCCGTATTCCATTTACTCACTTTATCTTTAGAATTTTTCGCACTGTCAATGGTTTTGAGGTCATGTTGCTGTGAGATACAGCTATAATCATGGTCCTTTGGAACAGAAATGTGGCTTCTAAGTGGCATTTCTCCATCACAATTTTTAATAGTGGTTGAGAAGTCATATTTATAATTGTTTGGGGTCATGTTGCTGTGAGATACAGCTATAATCATGTTCCTTTGGAACATAAATGTGGCTTCTAAGTGGCATTACTCCCTCACAATTTTTAACAGTGGCTGAGAAGTCATTTTTATTATTTTTTTGGGTCATGCTGCCTTGAAATGCAGCAATACTACAGGTCCTATTCTAAAAAATGTGTTTTTTAACAGACATTTGTTCTTCACAATTGTCAAAAGTGGCTCATGGGTCATGTTTTGAATTTTTTGGGCATTTTGCTGTGAAATGCAGCTATACTAAAGGTCCTATTCTAAAAAAATGTGGTTCTCTAACATACATTTGTTCTTCACAATTGTCAAAAAGTGCTCAAGAGTCATGTTTTGAATTTTTGGGGGCATTTTGCTGTGAAATTCAGCTATACTAAAGGTCCTATACTAAAAAATGTGGTTTCTAACAGACATTTGTTATTCACAATTGTCAATAGTGGCTCAAGGGTGATGGTGCTGTCAAAAACAGGAATAGGTAGGAAACTGAAAATGGACACAGATTGCAAAATGACTTGTTTTTCCAAGATCTTTAAAATATCTAGTAATCACTGTAGTGATACAACCCATTTAATACAATGAAATAAAAGAGAAACAATGACGTGGTGGGATTCCATCCTATTTTAAAAATGTGTTTTCTAGAATTATACTACTAAAAAACTGGCCTGTACAAAATCGCTGATACAAATATTCCTCTGAATTGTACAGGGGAGATACAGGAAGACTTGAACAGATGTAGGTTACCCAGGACAGGTCTAGTCAATGTCCAGTTCAACTAAAATGGTGGTTCAAAGACTCCTTTTCCCGGCACTTTTTAATCTGTTGGTCAGACAGGTTTAATGATCATATTGCGGTTAGAGATGGGCGAATCGATTCTAACGAAGTGGAATTCGTTTAGAATTTCAGGAAAACTTCGGTTCGGAACGAAGTCGAAGTTTGGGGTACTTCGGGTGAACTAAGTGTGCTTTTGATTGATACAATGGCTGCAAGCACATGGCGTTACATGGGGCAAAGAACTCTGGGAGGAAGAAGGGCATAGCCTACATGACATGTGCAGAGATGAAGCCAATCAGAGACCAGCGGGATTCTGTGACGTCACCGCACTATAGAAGTCTGGGCGTGACGCTGGGAGCTCACACTCCTCTCACTGTACTGATTAGGGAAGGTGCTGCCGCGGCTGCTTATGGTAGCTGATGCTAAAGAACTGATTTTTATACAGCGATTTTTGGGGGGTGTCTCAGCTTGTCTCAGAGACTGATTCTCTTAACGTTCTATTTCTGATTTTGTGGGGTATTGGATCTGAAGTCCAGTGTGTGTCCAGTGCAGCTGCATATACATTTTAAGCTATCTGCTCACAGCACATTGAATATACAAAGGTGATCTAAGCCTGTTCCTGTTGTATTCATTTAAAGAAACAGCGTTTTTATAATACAAATACCTCTTCATTTTTGGCTGCTTAATTACAAGTTTTCCTCTTGTTGTGTAGCGTAAAAAACACGCCATTGTAACACGCTAAAAAGCTGGTAGTTTTTGGTTGCTCAATTCTTTTTGCGCAATTTACATCCAAGGGTTAATTAAGCGTTGTTCTGTTGCTGTGGTGACTAAAATAAACCGTCTTTTTCACCGCCAAAAAATAAATTTTTCACAAGCGAAGGTTAAATACAATTTTTTCTCTTGTTGTGTAGCGTAAAATACACACCATTGTAACACACTACAAAGCTCGTAGTTTTTGCTGCTCAATTCTTTTGCGCAATTTACACCCAGGGGTAATTTAAACGTTGTTCTGCTGCGTGGTGACTAAAAGAAAAATTTTTATTTCACCCCCAAAAAAAACTTTTTCCCTGTAGCATAATTCACAAGCGAAGGTTAATTAAATTTTTTTTCCCCCTTGTTGTGAAGCGAAAAAAACACGCCATTGTAACACGCTAAAAGCTCGTAGTTTTGGTTCTCAATTTTTTTTTGGGCAAATTTACACCCGGGGTTTAATTTAACTTTTCTGCTGCTGTGGGACTGAAAGAAACCATTTATTTCACCCCAAAAAAAACATTTTTCCCCTGAGCATAATTCACAAGCGAAGGTTAATTTAACAATTTTTTTCTTTTGTTTTTTTAGCAAAAAAAAAACCCATTGAAAAACCTACAAAACTCGTTTTTTTGGTTGCTAAAATTCTTTTGCGCAATTACATCCAGGGGTTAATTTAAGCTTTGTTCTCTGCTGTTTGACTAAAAAAAATAGTTTATTTCACCCCCAAAAAAAACATTTTTCCTGAGCAAATTTCCCCCAACGAATTTTAATTACAATTTTTTTCTCTTGTTGTGTAGCGTAAAATACACCCAATTGTAACCGCTAAAAACGGTATTTTTTTGGCTGCTCAATTCTTTTCCCAAATTTTAACCCAAGGGTTAACTAATTTTTTTTCTGCATTTGTACCCAATAAAAAAACTTTTTTTTCACCGCCCAGAAGAGATTCGTAGCATAATTCAAAATTATGTTGAGCGATTTTTATCGACAAAGTTGAAATCGGCAAGGTTTTTATGGTGATCGAAATTTTTCCCGTCATGCATAATTTAAGGTTAAAATCTGGCATCATCTATTAAGATCGCGCCTTTTTTTTGCGCTTCCGTAATTTTGGCGGCCCGCAAAACAGATTTCAGAATAGACAGGGGGGAATGTTTTGGGACGTCAAAGACTGGGATGTTATGTTGCGATTGGTTGGAAAAATCACATGACCTCTTTTACATAAACACGTTTTTTGTTTCAGCCTCAGTGTCTCTCACGTCCATAGGGGTAGGACCTCGCCTGCCTGTGGCCAAACCTCAGCGAAATTGTCTATTTCGCACGAGAAACTCTACATTAGCTGGATCCCTTCCAATTTAAAATTTTATTAAATTTTAAGATTTTATGTAGTTGCTAAAAATTTTAAAAAACACATCATGGTAAATTCACGGCGGGGGGAGCAAGGGGGGGCCCCCCCCGGGCGAAAACAGACAAGCCTATCATAAAAACACTGGATAAAATTCACCCAAAACTTAGGAACTTTTTAGTGGGAAAACTTTTTTATAACAGTTTGCTATTGAAATATTTCCTGGTATTGGGCACCTGAACTTTTATTGGATACACACATTTTAGTAACTACAGGTCCTTTGTTAGGTTCAAAAGACTTTTATTATCATAACATTTTTAAAATGTGTTTATTTTAATTTTACCCCTTTCACCGTGACTTTGATATATCCACCTTCTTAAATTACAACCCAAAACTTGTAGTCGCAAGTTTTTTGTTGCCAAAAAAACATGTACATACGAAAACATAACTTACGTGTTTTTTGACTTTTGCGCACCCAGCTTGTTCATTGACGCAGCATCCACGAAATCTTAAAAAAAGCAATTCTATATTCACCACAGGTGAATTGAAAGTGCAAAAAATAACGTTTATTATACCAAAACAAAACAGTTACGTTTTTTTTACTTTCCCCATCCCGATTTGTTGAAACACCTTGCAGTTTTAAAATTGAATCCACAATTTTGTTTTTGATTTAAAGGGGTTTAAGAGTAGCTGGTTTATTTGCCGTCTTTTAAAAAGAGACTTTCCAAAACTATTCCATACCCCTTTTCAAATTTTTATATTTCAACATGGAGCGAATGCAGGTGGTAAAAGAGAAAGAGGGGGTACACATGGGGTAAGGGGCGAAGAAGGTGCTCCTTCCAGTGCTGGCAACAACAAAAGCAAGCCACGGATCGTCATTGCAGGGCGTCAGGCCGCATCTCTGGGTCAGGGCCCCTTAACCAAAAAAAAGAAAATCGCCCAATCTGTCCTTCAGTGGTTAATGCAACCTGCACTAGCACTTACCTCCTCGCCTCGCATCACGGGCCAAAAAAATTTTCATCACACATCGCATCCGTCCCAACATGAAGCGCCCAAAAGTCAACCTGTTTCCCCCCACTGTGATAATCCATTGTCCCCCGGGGCCCTTTTGACAAAATGCGGTTGGGGGCAAAGGCATGTTAAAAGATCAAAGAAGATTGTCGCTCTGAGCCCGTTACTGAAGCCATCAAGAGGAAGGAAAACCGTCAATCGGCAAAAATCCCGGGCGGGCGCAACGCCCTTTCAAATGCCCCTTTCTTGTAGCCCGCAGCTTCGGATCGAAAGTCAGGACGACCAAGTCACCTGTTTGATGATGAGATGACACAAAGCGGATCCATGGTGGTCTTTAGCGAATTTGCTTTCAGCGCTTTTATCACTGGGCGAGGAGGAAGACGATGGGGTATTAACCACCCCCAACATGTCTAGTCACATCGCGAATGCAGAGTTAAATGGAGGGAACCTTTTCCAAAAAAGGCAGACCGACGCCGGGCCCCAACCTTGTCCAAACCCCTGTCTCCCCTCCTCCTCCTCCGCCACCCCAACCCCCCCCCCCCCCC
>JAODAL010062465.1:0-19739 GCA_025379985.1 Phyllomedusa bahiana | reverse complement strand
ACCTCATAGTATGCAGTTACTATTAATTAAAAGGGGGAAATACCTCAAAAACATTGCCAATAATGCTACTATTTATGGACCTGATTATACCACCAATACACGATCACAAATAACCACCAACTCGTGACGTATAATTTACTCCTATACCTTTACTGAATAAAGTATACAAAGACCAATATTACCGCCCTCTAGTGACTATATAGTGGTATATACCAGTGTACACAGACTATACAGACTGTATATTACCTCCATACAGTGACCATATGGTGGTAGACACCAGTGTACACAATCTCTGCAGACTGTATATTACCTCCATACACTGACCATATAGTGGTAGCTACCAGTGTACACAGGCCCTGCAGACTGTATATTACCTCCATACAGTGACCATATAGTGGTAGATGACAGTGTGCACAGGCTCTGCAGACCATATTACCTCCATATAGGGATAGATACCAGTGTACACAGGCTCTGCAGACTATAGATTACCACCACAGAGTGACCATATAGTTGTAGATACATGTACACAGGCTCTGCAGACTGTATATCACCTCCATACTGTGACCATATAGTGGTAGATAGCAGTGAACACAGGCTCTGTAGACATATAAGTGATTACAATACAGTTACATCTTGTGACTCGCAGGTGACGTTTCTCTGACGAGTCATTGACTTTCCCTTTTCTTCTTCATCCGGTCCAGACCGCCATCATGACGTCTCCCGACCACTTGTCCCTGCAGATTTAGACACAAATATCTTGGAATCTTCACTTTTCCAGCCACTCTTTCACTGTCCCCCACCTATATATGTAGGTAAAGCATAAATTGTCCTTGTTGTCCATAGTAACCAATCAGAGCTCAGCTTTAATTTCTTATACTGCTCTGGGGAGATGACAGCTGAGCTATGATTGTTTGCTATTAGTTCTGATTGGTTGCTGTTGGCAACAAGGACAATTTATGCTTGAACAGTTTTCAGAAATGAAGCTAAAAGTGTGTTTTATTGGGCAAATGGTTTTGCTGTTTGGTTTTTAGTATTATTATTTTTGATGCGCAAAAGTTTTTTGTTTTTTGGCCCACCCTAGTACCAGACTGTATTTCCTGTGGAAGCCTATTTATGTGAGGAGGGATGAGGTAAACTCCACCTTAAATATTTTGTGTCTAACCCAGGAAGAAGTGCGGCTCCTTCTTAAGAAGATTAAAATAGAGAAATCACTAGGTCGTGATGGTATATACCCCTGTGTCCTAAAGGAGTTAAGTAATGTCATAGATAAGCTCTGAATCTTAATATTTATGGACTGTATAATAACAGGGTATGTCTCAAAGGATTGGCGCATAGCTAATGTGGTGCCAATATTCAAAAAGGGGTCAAAAAGTGACCAGAAACTATAGGCTGGTGAGTTTAACCTCTGTTGAAGGTGAAATGTTTGAAGGTTTTCTTAGAGATGCTATCCTGGAGTATCTCACTGAAAAGAAATGTATAACTCTGTTCCAGCATGGGTTTTTGAAGGATCGTTCCTGTCAGACTAATATCATCAGCTTTTATGAGGAAGTTAGTTCTAGACTGGATCGAGGTGAGGCATTGGATGTCAGATATCTAGATTTTTCAAAAGCATTTGATATGGTGCCACATAAAAGGTTGGTAAGTAAAATGAGAAAGCTTGGACTGGGGGGAAAATGTGTGCAAGTGGGGTTAAGTAACTGGCTCAGTGACAGAAAACAAAGGGTGGTGATTAACGGTACATACTCAAAACTGGATCTCTGTTACTAGTGGGGACCAAAAGGGTCAGTTTTGGTCCTATACCTCTTTAATATTTTCATTAATGATCTTACACGGGGTAAATATCAATCTTTGCAGAGATACTAAGCTCTGTAAGTAATCAAACACAATAGGGGGATAATGTGTTATTACAAAGGGATCTGAATAAGTTAAAAGGGCTGGAAAAAAGGGGCAGATGAGTTTTAACACAGATAAATGCAAGGTTCTGCACATGGGTAGGAAAAATCCTTTTCATGATTACATGTTAAACAGAAAAATGCTAAGAAAAAGTGATTGGAGAGGGATTTGGGAATCTTAGTGGACAGTAAACTTAACTGTAGCAACAAGGGCCAGGCAGCCGCAGCCAAGGCTAAAGGCATGTTCACACGGCTTAAAATGGGCCGTATTTCGGTCCGTAATTACGCGCCGAAGTGCGCCAATTACGGGCCAAAAACGGCCCATTAAATTACGGTAATTCCCCGTTCTCATAGAGAACTATGGATTACGTCTCCTCTCCCCGCCCGGCCGGGGGGGGTTTCACATGTCACTTTTAAGCGGCGTTTTAACGCCCGCTAGCAGTGATAGTCTATGGGCCGGCGAAGTGCCGGCCCCCTGCTTTACTCCCCCGCTCCCGCCCCGCCCCGTCCCCCAGGCGTAATTGCGGGCGAAATTTACGTCCCCCCAATTAAGCCGTGTGAACATAGCCTAATAGGATCATGGGGTGCATTAAAGGGGCATAGAGGCACATGATGAGAAATTATTCCCCCATTATACAAGTCATGGTTAGCCCCACACATGGAATATTGTGTACAGTTTGGGGCACCATTTCACAGGAAAGACATTGTAGAGCTTGAACGGGTACAAAGGCGGGCAACAAAAAAAATTTAAAAGGACTGGGTGGACTACAGTACACAGAAAGATTGGCAAGATTGGGGTTATTTAGTTTAGAGAAAAGACGGCTTCGGGGGACATAATAAATATGTTTAAATACATCAAAGGTCAATATGGGATCTCTAGGAATAATATACAGTATTGTACGCAGGCATTCATGGGAAGAAGGTTTCTAAAGACAGTTCTTAGATGTAATATTAAACCCTGTATTCTAAAACGGGTTTTCAAAGGTCTGGATACATTTCTAGATATATAAATATAACAAATTAAAGTGACCGGATTTGGAGAAGGGTCTGGAACATTTCTAGATGTAATATAACAAGTTTAGTGACCGGGGTTCTGGAGAAGGGTCTGGAAACATTTCTAGATGTAATAATGGGAAAAATTTATAGTGACCGGGGTTCTGGAGAAGGGTTGGAACATTTTAGATGTAATAATAAACAAGTTTAGGACCGGGTTTCTGGAGAAGGGTCAAAACATTTCTAGATGTAAATAATAAACAAGTTATAGTGACCGGGATTCTGGAGAAGGGTCTGGACATTTCTAGATGTAATAATAAACAATTTTAGTGACCGGATTCTGGAGAAGGGTCTGGAGACTTTCTAGATGTAATAATATAACAAGTTCTAGTGAACCGGGTTTCTGGAGAAGGGTCTAAAAACATTTCTAGATTAATAATAAACAGTTATAGTGACCGGGATTCTGGAGAAGGGTCTGGGACATTTCTAGATGTAATAATAAACATTATAGTGACCGGATTTGGAGAAGGGTCTGGAGGGCATTTCTAGATGTAATAATTTAAAAAAGTTTAGTGACCGGGATTTGGAGAAGGGTCTTAGAAATTTCTAGATGTAATTTAAAATAACAAGTTTTTAGTGACCGGGATTCTGGGAAGGGGCTGGTACATTTCTAGATGTAATAATATAACAAGTTATAGTGACCCGGATTCTGGAGAAGGGTTGGAGACATTTTAGATTATTAATATAACAAGTTCTAGTGAAAAGGGTTTGGAAAGGTCTGGAACATTTCTAGATTATATAATATAAAAAAGTTTAGTGACCGGATTCTGGAGAAGGGTCTGGAGACATTTCTAGATGTAATAATAGAACAAGTTTAGTGCCGGATTCTGGAGAAGGGTCTGGAACATTTCTGATGTAAAAATATAACCAGGTTATAGTGACCGGGATTCTGGAGAAGGTCTGGAGAATTTCTAGATGTAATTATATAACAAGTTCTAGTGACCGGGATTCTGGTAGAAGGGTCTGGAGACAATTTCTGATGTAATAATATAACAAGTTCTAGTGACGGTTTTTGGAGAAGGGGGCTGGAACATTTTTTAGATTAATAATATAACAGTTTTAGTGACCGGGATTCTGGAGAAGGGTCTGGGAGAAATTTCTAGATGTAATAATATAACAAGTTTAGTGACGGGATTCTGGAGAAGGGTTCTGGGACCCTTTCTAGATGTAATATATAACAAGTTATAGTGGGCCGGGATTCTGGAGAAGGGTCTGGAGACATTTCTAGATTAATTAAAATAACAAGTTTTTAGTGACCGGGATTCTGGAGAAGGGTCTGGAGACATTTCTAGATGTAAAAATATAAACAAAATTATAGTGACCCGGGGTTCTGGAGAAGGGTCTGGAGACTTTTAGATGTAATAATAAACAAGTTTAGTGGGCCGGATTCTGGAGAAGGGTCTGGAACATTTCTAGATGTAATAATATAACAAGTTTAGTGACCGGGATTCTGGAGAAGGCGTCTGGAGACATTTTAGATGTAATAATAAAAAAAAGTTCTAGTGACCGGGATTCTGGAGAAGGGGTTTGGAGGGCTTTCTAGATGTAATAATATAACAAGTTCTAGTGACCGGGATTCTGGAGAAGGGTCTGGGGGACTTTCTAGATGTAATAATATAACAAGTTTAGTGACCGGGATTCTGGAGAAGGGGCTGGAGACATTTCTAGATGTAATAATATAAAAAAAGTTCTAGTGACCGGGATTCTGGAGAAGGGTCTGGAACATTTCTAGATGTAATAATATAACAAGTTTATAGTGACCGGGATTCTGGAGAAGGGTCTGGAAACAATTCTAAATGTAAAAATATAACAAGTTTAATGACCGGGGTTTGGAGAGGGTCTGGTTTATTTCTAGATGTAATAATATAACAAGTTATAGTGACCAGGATTCTGGAGAAGGGTTCATTCGTATTTCCAGATTGGAGTCAGGAAGGAATTTTTTCCCTAAAATGAGGACAATTGGCTTCTACCTCATTGAGGTTTTTTGCCTTCCTCTGGATCAACACTTTAGCCCAATAGGCTGAACTGGATGGACGTTTGTCTTTTTTTGGCCTTACAAACTATGTAACAATCGCTTTATCACTTACATAATACGCAGCAGTATTATGCAGCTTATTAGTCCTGCCTTTAGCAGGGATTAATACTCTCCAGTACCTGGCAAGTCAGGAGGCATTATTGAGCCTCCAGCTGCCATTGCAACTATCCACATCCGGCCATCATGTTTTAGAGGTGCAGATGGTTACACAGAGGAAGCTACCTTCCTCTGTTCATCACATAGAGGCTGGGTCCACTATTGCCTACAACATTTTTGCTGTTTAAAAGTTTGGGACTTAAGCTAATTCAAATCCAACGGCAACAAACCTTTGCTATGCGAGCGCTGGCTCTGGTCACTGCTGGGACTATGTGACCCAACGAGGCAGCTACAGCTGTGTGGTGAGGACGGCCTGTGGACCCTTCTAGCGCAGTCCCAATAGAGTTTTGTAGAAATAGCTCATATAGCCCATATAGACTTTAAAATAATCCATTAATAGGTGCTGAAATATAATGTCACCGGGGATTATGCTATAGTCTATGGGCTATAGGAGCTGCTACTTTATACAGATTGGGGTGTTAGGTGAAGGAAATGTGTGGAAAACATTAAAGTCTGTTTCACTGTTTATAACCATTGATCATCTCTTGAAACTGTTTACATACTGTTTGCAGAACTATTCTCTATTTACCCTTTACCAGTTTTTAAACGATATTATGAGCTTGGAATGCATAGCTCTTGCAAGAAAAACTACCTTCAGGATGTACTTATCCTGGATGATACTGAAATAATACATGGACTCATTATGGCTTACAAATATTATCTTATGCAGCACAAGCAGACAAAATGGCGCAGAGTACATTTGGACAACACCCAGTATCAGATTCATTTAAGCTTCGTAAAACAAGCCCATAAAAGGAACTGTGTTTTGATGGACTGTGCAGTATTATGCAATGCATATGCTGAAATGAAGGATTGAGGTATATTACCATATATGTACTTATCTTTGATTTCCTTATAAATTGCTTAAACAAAGCTAATTAACCAATGATAAAATAACACATACTTATGAAATTGCATACGTATCACATGCTATAAAAAGTCTTTACTTCCTCTTATTAAAACAGAACTATATTCCAGACAAACTAGTGTGGAGTGTAATTCATTAGAGCTCCAGCTGTTTACAGCAATATATATATTATAATTTGGAAGAGATAGCAATTGCAGCAGAAAAATAAAAAGGATAAAATCTGTTTATTACAGGGGAAGGGGTGACGTTATATTGGGGCCCCCAATGTTCCTTACCCCTGACCTAAGGCTTGGTTCACATATACTCACATATATTCACATTGGAGGTTCTGTTAGGAATCCCTATCATTTGTCCCATTGAGAGAAACGTAAAAATTAGCGCAGCAAGCTGCGCTATTTTTTCTAAGCGAAGGATGCCACAGCAGAAACCCACAAACCTATTGTAATCGATAGGGTCAGTCGGCTGCCATGAGCGTCCATTGTAAAACAGATCCTCAGACACCCATTTTCACCTCTGTATCACAGGTTCAGAATGGAACCTCTGATGTAGGTGTGAACCAGGGCTAGATGCTGCAGACATAGGTACCTTTGTCATGTAAATCCTGCAGCTTGCCTCTGGACACTCCATGCTCTGTCACCACAGTCTTGCAGCCTCAGGGGTAAAGCGATGAGTGCAGTACACAGAGGTTTTCCCCCAGTACATCCCCCTCCCTACTGGAGCTCATTCTACAGAGTTACAGTACCCACCCACACTCTTCTCCCACATTACCCCTTTCCCCTAGTACAGTTACCTGACAGTCTGCAGCACAGTAAGAGGTGGACGCAGCATGATTCTGTGCTGTGACTCTTTATTGTTGGCTGGGTATATATTACTCCCTCTCCCTCACTTTCTGTACCTGGGACAGTGAGCAGTAAAGTCTCTGAGACTCCCTATTTTTCTGTATTTTGTATGTATTCTAATTCTCCCCCTTCCACTCCTTCTGTCCTGACTTCTTCACTTCAGTTTCTTTACCGGATGGGGGAGGAGGGTGGTCGTAGTGAGCAGGAGAAAAGCAGTCACTGACACTGCCGACTTGCTGCTCCCGTGCCTGTTCTACCCCAGCTCTGTCCGGACTCGTGTCTGTGACCGTGAGTAATGACAGGCAGCATGTTATCACAGGGCCCGCCGGCAGTGAACTGTAGCCACGTTCATTTCTGGCAGGGCCCAGAGACAGAACTACCAGGCGAAGTAGCAGCTGCTACAGGGTCTGGGCCCCCTAAAGACCTGGACCCCATAGCAGCTCCTACGTCTACTAATCCGGTAGTTCCACCCCTGGGCTTTACAGATCTAATTTGCATAGGTTCCTCAGAAGTTTTTTTTGTACTTTAAAACTTTATTTTTATTTTTTTTTACTTTAACATTTAGTCCCCCTATGGTGCTTGGCCACTAGTGGGCGCGACCGTTAATACAGCCTAATGCATTGCATAGGCAATGCATTAGGGTGTACAAAGATGGTGGTTTCCCCACTTCCTGTCTGGAGACGGAAGTGGGGTAAACAGGAACATGGCAGCGATCAGAGCCTTCACAAGGCACCCCGCTGCCATGTTAGCCCGTCGGGACTCAGCTATCTTATTGCTGATGTCCCGATCGGGTTGAAAAATGGTGCACGGCACAGCTTTTCAGTCATTCAGACACCGCGGCCATCTTTGCCGCGGCGCCTGATGGGTTAAACAGTGCAGGCAGGCGACGCCGCCCGCCTCCGCTGAAACCGCCGGGTGTTAGCTGCAATTAGCCGCTAACACCCGGCGGCTGTGAAGCGGGATCGCGCTGCGATCCCGTTTTAAAGCTGCTTACCGGCGCTATGACGTACTTATACGTCCTAGGTCGGTAAGGGGTTAAAGATTTAAGCTTTAAAAGAAAAAAGATACAGAGCTTATAGAATACATTAATAAAGATATAATAAGGGGACATACTTCATCATCATGCTCAGGATACGATAACACAACAAGCAGACGTAGAAACTTAAGGGGAACAGTATCTGTTAGAAAGATAAATGTCCTATTTACAGAACCCTCCACCATTAGGCAGGATGCTCCTGTCCATAAAGAAAGGGACCCTAATTGCATGTGCCCTATTCACAAAAGACTCCATATCCTAAAAGAATGTTGTGGCCTTAGGGCAAAGACTTTGCAAGAGCGCAGAGACACTCTCAAGGAGCTCGGAGTGTGTTACAAGTGTTGTGTTTCTTCTGACAACATTGCACAGGACTGTAAGGCTGTCATTAAGTGCGCTGGTTGCAATAGTGATAGACATGTTGCAGCTATGCATTCTACTTCATCTAACAACTCACAACCTCAAGCAGCATTTAACGCCATAGCAATGCATGGCGAAGAGCCACCTGGTCAAGATTCAGCGACAACCACATTCTCCTCATCCTACATGGAAATATGTGGCGGAAAGAATGGTCCCAAATGTTATGCCAAAGTGTGTTTGGTCAAGGTCTACCCAGAAGGTCAATTTGAAAAGGCCACCAAAATGTTTGCTATAATAGATGAACACAATTACAGGTCTCTAGCAAAGCCTAAATTCTTTGACATCTTTGATATAAATGGTGAAGTAACACTATATACCCTAAACACCTTCTCTGGTCGTACAGAGACTTTTGGCAGAAGAGCCATTGGATATGTTGTCTGCTCAATTAAAGGGAACCACCACATACCCTTACCAACATTAATTGAATGTAACCAGATACCCCACAAAAGAAAAGAAACTCCTACACCACAGGCTGCATATCATCATCCCCACTTGAGGCACCTAGCTAATAATATTCCAACAAAGGACATGAATGCTGACATTCTACTGTTACTCGGGAGAGATATTCTGAGAGTCCATACGGTATGTCAACAATGCAATGGTCCAGATGATGCCCCATATGCACAAAGACTTGACTCAGGCTGGGTAATTTTCGGTGACGTATGTTTTAATAAGAGCCATAAACCATCTTAAGCGAACATAATGTCTTCTCTCCATCTGAAACTAAACCTCACTAAAACTGAACTTCTTGTATTTCCGCCATCTAGTAACCAAGCCCGCCTGCTATTTCTGTTTCAGTGTGTGGTACCATCATTACTCCTAGGCAGCAGGCCCGCTGTCTGGGGGTTATACTAGATTCTGATCTGACCTTCACCCCATATATCCAGTCCCTGACCCGCTCCTGTCATCTGCACCTCAAGAACATCTCCAGAATCCATCCATTTCTCACTGTGGAAACAACTCAAACTCTCATTGTGGCCCTTATTCTTTCTTGTCTTGACTACTGTAACTCCTTGCTAATCGGTCTACCCCTCTGTGCAAACTCTCCCCTCTTCAATCTGTCCTGAATGCAGCAGCCAGGCTCATCTTTCTTTCCAGCCGCTATACTAATGCCTCTACTCTGTGTCAGTCACTGCACTGGTTGCCCATTCAGTACAGGATACAGTATAAACTCATCACTCTCACCCATAAAGCTCTCCACAATGCTGCACCCCCCTACATCACCTCCCTCGTCTCTGTCTACCACCCTACCCGCTCTCTCCGCTCTGCTGCTGATATCAGGTTACATTCCTCAATCATCCGAACCTCCCATGCCCGTCTCCAAGATTTCACACGTGCAGCACCAGTTCTCTGAAATATGCTACCGTGGGCGATCAGTCACATTCACAAGTTTTAAGAGGGCCCTGAGAACACATCTTCTCAGTCTGGCCTACCAAGATCCCTAACTGCTATCACACACATCTGTCACTCTGCCCCTACACATTATTGTCATATAGAGGCAATACTTATCTGTATGTAGATGTACAGTCGGGTGGCAGGTTCATCCATTTTTCATGTAAACCACCCCCTATTTATGAAACATGGCGGACCATTGTAAACTTGGCACTTCTTACCAGTATGTTTCCCCTTATACACCCAAATAGATTGTAAGCTCTCACGAGCAGGGCCCTCACACCTTGTGTCTCATCTGTAAGTTCTTTTAATGTGTAATGACTGTATGTTTACCCTCGAATTTGTAAAGTGCTGCGGAATATGTTGGCGTTATATAGATAAAGATTATTATTATTATTATTATTATTATAACTCCTTCAAAACCTATGTGCTCCAGAATGTTCACACAACTCACTTTAAGCTAGGCTCTTGTCATTACAAAGTAAAGGAAAGGTTCTCCAAACTCATCCAGGCACTGGATATCATTGCTACCCTTTATGATGACTTAAGAAGATCAGTGTTTTGTACCACACAAGATGACAACAAATTAGCCTTGTCTATAGAAGACAGAGAGTTTATTAAAATAATGGACAGTGGATTCTTCAAAGATGAATCCAATCATTGGGTCTCACCCTTACCCTTCCGCAGCATAATAACCAGGCTTCCAGTCATCTCATTACAACGTACATTAACAAAACTAGCCTGAAATGAAAGATCACTTTGTAGCCTTTATGGATAGGATATTTCAGAATGACCATGCAGAACCAGCTCCGTCTTTGCAAGAACACAAAGAGTGCTGGTATCTTCCCTCCTTTGGAGTATATCATCCACGAAAGTCTAACCAGACCAGAGTGGTACTTGACCCAAGTGCCAAGCAAGGTGGCACATATCTGAATGACGTTCTCCTCACTGGTCCAAACCTGACTAACAATCTGGTTGGAGTGATTAAGAGATTCAGAAAGGAGCCAGTTGTTATTTCTGCTGATATTGAGCAGATGTTCCATTGTTTTATCGTGCCACAAGATCACAGAAATGACCTCAGATTTCTATGGCACCGAGATGACACTAGCAAGGAAATGGTAGAATACCGCATGAAAGTGCGTGGCTTCGGTAACAGTCAGTCACCTGCTGTTGCTAGATATGGCTTATAGTGAGTCAGAGTTTGGGAAGGATGCCTGACACTTCATTGAAACTATGTAGACGAAGTGCTCAAATCTTTGCCCGCGGCTGAAGAAGCCATAGATAGATCTGCTTAAAAGGACTCAAGGTGTGCTTTCTAAAGCTTGTCTAAGATTACATATAATTGCTTCCAACGGTTTTGATGAAATCCTGTTTGTCATGAAAGCCTTTCAACCCAGAGATCATGCCGCAGAATTCAGATACTTGAACCTAGGCGTAGACAATTCACCAGTACAGAGAAGTCTCGGTCTAAGGTGGGACTTGTTAAATGACTCCTTTGGCTTTCAAGTTAACTGTACAGATAAACCATTTACTAAACGTGGTGTTCTCTTAGTAGTAAACAGCTTATATGATCCACTGGGATTTGTAGCACCCTTGACTGTACAGGGCAAATTTTTGTTAAGACATTTCTCAGAGTCTATAGAGGACTGGGATGCCCCACTGCTTTCCAACAAGCAGCGACAGTGGGAGTCTTGGAAAGAATCTCTACATGCCTTACATAGCATTCACCTACCCTGATGTTACACTCCAGCATCTGTTGTCACAAGCCAAAGAAAGGAAATCCCCATTTTCTCAGATGCCTCTACTGAGGCCATTGCAGCTGTCGCTTACTTGAAGGTAATAGACTCGTGCAGTAAAGTTCATGTTGGATATCTATTTGGGAAAGCCAAGTTAGCTCCTAAGCCTGAGCATTCGATCCATAGCCTTGAATTTTGTGGAAATGTATTAGCTGTAGAGATTGCAGACTTTATACAGCATGAGCTAGACATTCATGTGGATGACATTCAGTATTACACAGCAAGATTGTTCTAGGTTACATCTACAACCAGACAAAACGCTTCTATGTCAGCAACCACATTGAAAGGATAAGAATGTCCTCCAAACCTGAGCAATGGCACTATGTTCCATCTCATCTCAATCCTGCAGATTGTCCCACCAGGTCAGCATCTTTTACTGTCTTTGCAAATTCTTCTTGGTTGACAGGTCCATAATTCCTGCTGAGTAAGGAAACTTCTATTCAAGATGTCTTCAGTCTCCAAGATCCTGACAATAATCCAGAGATTCGTCCTAAAGTAAGTGCTCTCATCACCAAGTCCAAGGAGCCATCTGGTTTTGGCTGTCATCGCCTTGAACACTTCTCCAAATTTCTAAAGCTCATACACACCATCACAAGGGCCATGTCAGAAGAGAATCATCCTGGATATCAACTCTTCACCACCCTACTGATAGCACGTTATCAAGAAAGAGGTAAGCACCAAAGCAGACTTTCCACAAAGGGTGCTTTTAGAACTGCAAGTCAATGCAGAAGGAACTTTAAAAGAATTTTCTATTGACTTAGCCTCCATCCATTGAACTATCCCAGCTACGGTTGCCTGCACTAAGGACTAGGCCCTTGGACTTTCCTCGTCTATCCATTTCGTGTTATTGTTGTTTTTGCTTTTTTTTCTCTTTTGTCTTTCAGGTATAGAACTCTCGTTGAAACCCTAAATGGATATTACTCTGTAACAGGGACGTAACTAGAGAAGCCTGGGCCCCATAGCAAACTTTTGGATGCCGCCCTTCCCCAAAAACTTACCAGGACCTCTTGAGTCATGCAATTACTACATAATACAAGGAGTGAATACCTCACCATAAATATCACCATCATACTGCTCCCACTATACCAAGATCAACATTACCAATAACACTACTACATAGGAACCTGATTATACCGCCAGAACACAACCACAAATTACCACCACGTAGTGACTAATACCCCTACACTATTACTGAATAAAGATCAATATTACAGTGACCATATAGTGGCAGGTAACAGAGTACACAAGTGCCTTACAAACTGTATGTTACCTCCATACAGTCACAATATATTGGTACATGGGTGTACACAGGCTCGGCAGACATATAAGTGATTACAGTGCAGTTACATCTTGTGACTCACAGTTGACGTTTCTCTACTGAGTCGTTGACTTTCCCTTTTGTTCTGCATCTGGTCCAGACTCCAGACCACCATGATTTCTCTCGGCCACTCGTCCCTCCAGATTTCAATACACATATATTTGTTGTGGATGGGAACAAAGATTATATATATGTGTGATCCTTTGTGTCTCTATTTTAATGTATTAGTTAGTATATACCTCACATATACATTATATATACTTATAGCACACACTTATATAGTTTCAGCATGTAAAAGGGTGGGATGTTTACCTTTTGTTATTAGTGTGTTTAACAAATGGCTGCCTGTAGTAGTTTGTATAGGTTGTCGTGTAATCCAAGATGGCGCCTAGTCAGAAGTTACACCCTGTGTTCAGACATTCCTGAAGCTGTGAGGAGTGGTCCATAGATAAGGACGTGCCAATAGACCTCCCCAGCCAGGTACATGTGATGCCTTCTTATCTACTCCCTTTGAAAAGGGTATAAAAAAAACCACCATTTTGTGAATAAAAAACAGAAAGCACCTTTTATAGCAGCAAGGCATGTTGTGTTTTGTTTTCTCGTTGCATCTTTTGTTATTTTTAAGTTTAAATTTTAACCCCCAAGGAAAAGGATAGCCCTTTGAGGCTACTTTCTATTACATATTAGAATCCTCACTTTTTCAGCACCTTCCTCACTGCCCCCCACCTCTGTACAAACTTCCCTGGGGTTGGAGAGTGGGTAAAGGCCTTAGATCAGAGGACCAGTCTCCTAGAGGGAAGGAACAGAAAATTAACTCCCTAGAGATTGTGTTTACAAGCTATGGCCGTACCCTCCGAATCATATAAACGGTAGACCCCGATTAGATAGGTTTGTAAGACCCTCAGGTAGTAGGTTTTACTAGACTTGAGGTAGGTAGGTAGGGCTAAAATAGGTTCCCAGGTAGGTAGTAGATCCTCAGGTAGATAGGCATAGTTCAGCAGGTCTCAATTAGATAGGTAGGCTACAGGTATGGTAGATTGGCACTAGGTAGGCAGTATTTAGGCCCAGTTAGGGTATGTATGCATAGGTGGACCCACCGTGGTAGCAGGCTATAGGTGGAGCCACAATAGTAAGACAGGTAGGTAAAATATGCTATGAGGGGACCCCTCAAATAGGCATACAGGCTTTTAGGTAGGCAATGTAGGGTTTAGGTAGCTATAGTGAGAGGCCATACAGGTAGAAACATGTTTTAATTGGATTATAGGGCCATATAAGTAGGTAGCGCAGTGTTTTAAGGTACTATAGGGCCCCGATATAAGTAGAACAGGCAGGCTTAAGGGGGCTAAAATAGGGAGGCTTAGGGGGTTATACAGGCAGGCTTAGGGGGGTATACAGGCAGGCTTAGGGGGATATATATGCAGGCTTGGTGGGCTATACAGGCATTCTTAGGGGGCTATATAAGCAGGCTTAGGCAGCTATATAGGCTGGCTTAGGGGGGATATATAGGCAGGCTTAGGGAGGGAAATAAAGGCAGGCTTAGGGAGGGCTATATAGGCAGGCTAAGTGGGGGCTAAATAGTCAGGCTAAGCGGGGCATATAGGCAGGCTTAGGGGGATATACAGGCAGGCTTAGGGGGGCTGTACAGGCAGGCTTAGGGGGCTATACAGGCAGGCTTGAGGGGGGGTCTATAACAGGCCTGGGCAGGCTTAAGGGGGGGATAACAGAAGGCATTAGGGGTGGCTATTAGCAGGCTTAGGTGGCTATATAGGCAGGCATTAGGGGTACACAGACCGGCTTAGAGGGAATAATCTCAGGCAGGCTGGGGGATATATAGCAGCCTTAGGGGGCTAAAGTACAAGCAGGCTTAAGGGGGTTTAACAGCAGGACTTGGGGGTATACAGTCAGGCTAATGGTGCTATATAGGCAGGTCTTGGGGGTAATACAGCAGGCCTTAGGGGTGCAATAATAAGGGCAGCTTGTGGGGGGGCTATACAGGCAGGCTGTGGGGGGGCTATACAGGCAGGCTTAGGGGGGCTATAGAGGCAGGCAGGGCAGGTAAAATAAGAAATATCTTACTTACCTCTGTCCAAGCTCCCCAAAGTGATGGCGCTCACAAGCCTCTGTGCTCAGCGCGGGAGGCGCGATGATCTGATGTCATCACGCTGCCCACATCAGCACTGTGGGCCAGCACCTGCTAGGCTTAAAGGGGTTTTGCCAGGACGTGTTACTTACCTCCTTATCAGCACGGGAGTAGAATATAAACAAATCATGCTGAGTCATGAAGGCCTGTAAAGGGAAAGAGGAGGGGGTGAGCAGAGAGTGAGGAATAAGGGAGCGTCTCAAAAACGTAACTCCATAATACACTTTTACAACATTTTAATACCCACTATAGCAGTCAAGACACCGTCTCTTACACTGCACATTTCTCCCAGCCCGCTTGAAAGCCTCATTCATTTTTCCTGTCATCAGATAAGAGTGTTTCATGCAAACAGCTGGCCTGTCAGCTCCTCTGGTCATGTCTAATGCCAAGCTTTCGAGGTAACTAATGGGGACTTGAGCAATGCTGTCAGCTCTCAGAGTCTTCACTTTTTGTAATCACCACTATTTGAAAAAAACGTGATAAATAACCCATTTTTTGGAGGATCCCACGTCAACATTACATCGTGGCAAAAACCCTTTTAACCCTTCCCGACATAGGACGTATCATACACGCCCTAGCGGGAAGTGACTTTCCCGCAAATGGACGTATGCATACGTCCTGGGCGATCAGCGCGCGCTCAAACCGACTGCGGGCAAAGCCCCCACGATTGCAACATTGGCCACATCGGTTAAATTACAACGCTGGCACCGCATGCTGTATCACTCCCGCAAGCCGGAGGAGCTCCTGCGCGAGGATAACGCTTATTACACATACCTGCAACCTGTCCATGGCTGCGATTAATAAAGCCGCAGTCAGTAGAGAGGGAGCTCCTCCATGCCTGCTTCCCGTTGGCTGACGAACTGCAATTTCAGAGCGATCTCACTACTGGATGGGCCGCAGGAAGTGAACGGCACTTCCCGGGGTCATCTGTGACGTCACCATGCCCGCAATGCATCTGTGACGTCACCATGCCCGCAAAGTAAAAAAAAGTGTAAAAAAGTACAAATAAATGTTAAAAGTGAAAAAAAAGTAAAACACAAACACAAAAAAATTAAAAAAACCACGTACACCACCCTTTTCCCCTTTACAAACGCCAATCGCCCCAAAAAAGATCAAAAATAAATAAAGCACATAAAATGAATAACTATCCAAAACACATATAAACTCCAAAGTTGTAACCAATTAAAACGTTCATTCATACCCTGCCAAAAAAAAAAATGACCTTACACAGCTCTGTATACTGAAAAATAAAAAGTTTGCCCTCTTCAGAAGACAGCGATGCATAAATAATTGTTTTACACAATAAAACACTTTTTTTTTTTTAAGGTGCTTCAAAATAAAAAAAATATATAAATTGGGTTTCCCCGTAATCGTTTTGCCCCAGAGAGTAAATCTAACTTGTCACGGATACTGCGCGTGAGCGCTGTTAAAATAAAAATAAAAAACACTATAGGATTGCAGTATTTTTTCCCCCTTTCCCTTCCCCAAAAAATGGTTTTAAAAAAACTGAAAAAAGTTTTGTCCCCCAAAAAAAATCCCCATAAAAAACGTCAACTATCCTGAAAAAAACAAACCCAACACCGCCCTTACACCGAAAAAAAAAAAAAGTTATGACTCAGACTATGGCCCTACAAAAACGTGTTTTCTTTTCTAAATAAAGTGGTTTTTTATTGTGTAAAAGCAGTAAAACTAAAAAAAAAATCAAATTGGGTATCGTTGTAATCGTAGGACTGGAGTAAAAATGCATGTATTTAGCCCCCGGTGCCCGCGTAAAAAATAAAAAAAAAAACCACACTACCGTATTTTGTTAAAAATCCCTCACAAAAACCTTAAAAAAAAGTGTCAAAGCGTCATATTTACCCCTAATGGTACTAAAAAAAAAATCAATTATCCCAAAAAAAAAACAACCCCATAATGCTCATGCACAGAAAAAAAAAAAAAGTTATGGCTGTCAGATGGAAAAACATAAAACGCAATTTTTTAGCCAAATTCTATTGTGTAAAAATTAATAAAAAAAAAAAAATTTAAAAATTTATTCTTCCCAATTGTAGGGACTCCCACAGTAAAGTTTTCCTGTAAATTTTCCCCTCGGCAAACACTGTAAAAATGAACCCCAAAAAACAATTGGGAAACTGGTTTCCCCCTCCCCTTTTTCATACCCCCTTACTAAAAAATACTATGGAACACCTGTACCCCACCTAAAAGACAGTACACCCCTGATGAGTTTCCTGGGGGTTTTGGGGAACCCAAAAAAGGGGGAAACTTCGGGAAGGTTTCACCTTTTCTGGTACTTTGGGGGTTTTGCAAATGCGACATGCCCACCCGAAATCTGCTTTCCCAAAAGAAAATAGGCTCCCCCCCTTGTACACCCTGCCTGGCCCAAACGCGTTTACACCCACCTGTAGGTATTGCTGAATTGGAAAAAAAAATTTGTTTAAAATATTTGTGAGCTTTTTTTACAGGATTCCTTTGTAAAAATTCATCATTTCAGCTAAAATTGCAGATTGTTGGAAAAAAAAAATTCATTTTCCCAGCCTAACAAAAAAAAATTTTTGTGAAACACCTGTTGGGGGTTTTTTCTACTACCCCTGGTTTTAATTCCTTTAAGGGTTTTGTAGTTCCAATATGGGGTCTTTTTAGGGGTGTTTTTAAATTTTACCCCGTAGGGTGCCCGCAAACCTGAAATGGGGGCCTAAAAAATTGTAATGAAAATGAGCCCCCGGGGTTGGTAGGTGCTCCCCCTTTTTTGGGGCTTGTAGTTGAGAAATAGCGCACTAGGGATTATGGGATATCTTAAAAAACAGCAAAAACCTGGGGAATCAATATTAATTTGCTTTCCCTGATCCATCTACTGAGTTCTTGTGAATAATGTGAAAATTTAAAATTGAAAAAAAAAAGTAAAATTTTTAAAATTTTCACCTCCACTTTGTTTTAAATTTCCTGTGAAAACCTTTTTTGGGCTAATAAATTCCTAAATGCTGTTTTCAATACTTTAAGGGTTTTTTAGTTTCTTAGAGAGGTATTTTTGGGGGATCTAACATACAGGCCAAACAAAATCAATTAGAACGGGTGGTCCTAAAAAAAAAATAAAATTGCAAATTTTCTTTAAAAAAATTTTAAAAATTTTTTCTACTAAATTTCTAAGCCCCCCCAATGTATAAATAAAAAAAGACATTAAAAAAAAAGATGAAAAATACGTAGAATTGGGTTTATGTAGTTTTTAAACCCCATTTTGAGTGGAAAAAACTGTTTTCACCAGAAAATTTTGAAGTTTGAAAATGGTAAATTTTTTATTTTTACACGTTTCTTTGTATTTTTCACAAATAAAAAAAAATTACTTTTTTGGGCCAAAATTTATTACTATCTTAAAACAAATGTGTCACGGAAAACAATCTCTGAAACACATGGATGGTTAAGGTGTAAAAAAATTATTCTAATAAATTGATACTGCAGATTTAAAAAATGGGGCTTGTTTGAGAGGCCAAAAAAGGGTCCCCCCGGTAAGGGGTTAATGAGGGTAACTGCAAAATGATGTGGTTTAAATTGCAACACTTACAACCAAATCTTTGATAAACTTTAATAACCTTTAAACAACAGTAGATAATACAAATAAAATCATGCTTTTCCAAAACCTAAAAAAATACACAAATCTCATAGGGGAAAAGCTTAGTTGAATGGGTATCCAAAAAAAAACAGAATTCTTAGAAAACCGAAACAAGAAAATATAATCTGTGTCTAAAATAATGTATTACATGCAGAATTTTTTAAGTTTTAAAAAAGGTAAAATTTTTTTAATTTTTCCGTTCTTTTATATTTTTCACAAATAAAAAATTACTTTTTGGCAAAATTTATTTATCTTTAAAAAAATGTGTCACGGAAAACAATCTCTGAAACACTGGATAGGTTAAGGTGTCAAAAAGTTATTCTCACATAAATTGATACATGGCAGATTTAAAAAATGGGGCTCTGTTAGAGAGGCCAAAACTGGCTCCAGCGGTAAGGGGTTAATGAGGGTAACTGCAAAATGATGTGGTTTAAATTGCAACACTTACAACCAAATCTTTGATAAACTTTAATAACCTTTAAACAACAGTAGATAATACAAATAAAATCATGCTTTTCCAAAACCTAAAAAATACACAAATCTCATAGGAAAAACTTAGTTTAAAAAGGGGATCCCAAAGATACACAGAAAACTCTAGAAAGCCAGAAAAAAGAAAAATATAATTGTGTCTTTAAAAAACCCAAATTTTAAAGTCATCCTTAAAAACTCCAAGACCAAAAAATGCACAAAGACAAAACCACAAAAAGTCACCAAATTAGCAACCAACATAAAAAGGACAAGGGGAAAGCTAGACAAATATCTATGCTGGGGCAATCTATTGAAGCTATAGTCCCTAATTACTCCCTGGCCTAATTTCAGGGTAATCGCCCCATAAGGGCGGTCCGCAGGAAACAACCCTGAAATTTTTTCTCAAACCCCTTTTCAAATGTATCTAGGGGAAGCCCCAACATGTTTCGAGTCCCCCAAATTACTCCATTCGGGAGCAGTAAGGGGTATTTGTACAAGCAAAAATGTATATTTTTAAAAAAAAAAAGTAAGGGTTTAACATAGTGTTGAGCGATTTTTATCGCAAAGTTGAAATCGGCAAGGGTTTTTTGGTGATGAAATTTTCCCGTCATTCGATAAATTTAAAGGTTAAAATATGGCATCATTATTAAAATCGCGCCTTTTTCGGCGTTCCTGTAATTTTTGGGGCCGCAAATCATTTATAGAATAGAGCAGGGTGAGGGGGG
>JAODAL010062464.1:0-19741 GCA_025379985.1 Phyllomedusa bahiana | reverse complement strand
TCTTTTATATGTAGTTATAATTGGCACATATAAGACGACAAAGGCAAATATGGCTCCACAATAGAAATTGCGATTGTATCGCAATGGAACTAGAAACATTAACAAATGATGGCATATTCTGAGCATTTATATGAGAAGTACAGCAGTCAAACAATGCCTACAATACAATAAGCGGTAGGTGGTCCCTAGTGAGCACTTTTATCCTCATGGAACTGCATAAATATAATAAATTGAAAAGAAACAGCAAAACTCTCAATTTGTGGAGCCGTATACCTCCATTCTATTAGTCATTCTGAAGCACAAGGACAAGCAACTTAAACTGGATATTAGGTTTATAGCTAAGGAAATATGAGAACAGGGTTGCATCCTCCTGGGTTTTTATTGACAGCTGAGCTCCAACCAATTTATTTGATTTGGTCTAAAACTCCCCAGAGGTCATATGTAGAAGATGAGCACTGACCCATCAAGGTCAAAGAGCTGGAAAACTTTGGCAAGATTAAGCCTTGATTGTATCATTCTGCAATGCTTACAGACTGTATAACAAGAAGTAAGATGCTCTGGCTTTACAAATGTCTGCTGTCTTGACATCTTTGCAGACAGTATTATTTGCTTCCTACATCAACAATAAAATAATACAAATGCCTAACGTTACTCTGAATATTATATAATATAATTTACAGATAGCAAGACTGAGATTATACTGTATATGTTTTTTTCATTTCCACTCTATCATAGTTCTGCAGATAATAAATATGTTGTATTATCCTAACAAAGAAATGCTGACTTCAACTTAATCCCTGAAAATGTCCATTTTTTAAAGAAAAGTCTAAACATAAAGTTATAAATAAAATCTACATTTCATCTTATATTCAGATTCATAGAGTAACCACAAGAAATTCGTTTTTTACAGTGTACATCAAGTAGTGCACATAAATTCAGTATAGATATAATAAGAAATTAAAAGATATATGAGAAACCAATATTACCATCAAAATAGAAAAAGTGACCATATGCAATCACCATTAATGACAATTGCAAATAATACAGAAGATGTTTATTCTACTGCCCTTTGCTTCAATAAGGCTGTGGGTGAGTCTCCAGCAGTAATTGGCATATCAGCTCTACTATTAATAGCTGAGCATGTTACAGGGACATTGCTAACCGAAGAGTGTAAACAGTGAGTTAGGAGGCTGCAGAGTTCTAAAGGTTAAAAGTTTGTATGGGTGGGAAATGTATAAATGTATATGTTTATATCTGTATTTTATTGTTGTGTCACTGTGTAACTTAGAAGGGGTTAATTTGCTCAGAAAGCAGAGGCATACAATATAGTTAAAGCAGCAGCCTATCAGTGTGCAGACAAGGGGAGGAGCTGAAAAGTTACACAGTTATAAGGAAAAGCCTGTCAGCTTCTAGTCAGTTCTGAGTTCAGTTCTGTTCTAAGTAATTCTGTTACAAGCATCCTCAGATTTGTAGCTGGGGACAGTTGTTGTTTCAGAGAAGGGAATCTCCAACCTATCAGGTGACGATAATGAAGGGCAGGCTAGGGCCGTGTCAACAGCCAAACTCACTGTAAACCTGCTAAAGAGAAGACAGAGAGAGAGTAAAGGTATACAGAGAGAGATAGTGTCTGTTGCCAGATGTTAGCCCCTTGCACAGCTGGACATGAGGACAGAGAAGGACTAAGCAAAGGAGTAAGCAGAGAGAACACAGTGTACAGGGTACAGCCCTGAAAGTGTGGAACCATGTGGAGTAGGCCTGTATAACTTGTCCTGGGGGTATCAAGAGGGTCCTTGGGCCACGGCATTGGTCCAGCGACTTAAGATGTTGAAGGAAGGCTTCTCAGGAGGTTGACAAGAAGAAAATTACCTGGGGAGCAATTTGGAAGACAGAGGCTATTGTACTGTGATGAAGTAACCTATACCTTGACTCTGGAAAGAATGTGTAACATCCATAAGTAGTGTTGAGCGATTATTATCGACAAAGTTGAAATCGGCACAGTTTTTATGTTGATCGAAATTTTTAGTATGCGATAATTTTTGGTTAAAAACTGTGCATCATCTATTAAAATCGCGCCATTTTTTGGGGCTTCCTGTCATTTTGGCGGCCAGCAATCAGCTTACAGGGGAATAGAGCAGGGTGAGATGTGTGTGCAACGTCATGGGGGGATGTGTATGGTTGAGTTTGGGCTGGAAAAATCACATGACCCCCTTTTTACATGGGCCCACCCCTTCCTGTTCTTGTTCGGGGTTGTCAGCGTTCATGCGTGGGGACGGGGCGCTCTGCCTGTGCCCAAAACGCTCAGCAAAATTATTTTTTTTTCACAGAGAAACTCTACTGTTAGTGTGTTTCCTTAAAAAATTTTTGGTTAGTTTAGAGTTTTGATGTTTTTTATGTAGTTAGGCAGAGTTTTTTTAAAGGACCCATCAAACCCTTTTAAAGTCAGGGAGGTGAGCGGGGGGAGGGGGGGCCCCCGGCGGGGAACCAGGAAAAGATCTAAAAAGGGAATACTGGATATGTTAAACCAAAAGACTTAGTGTAAAACTTTTTCCCACTGCAATAGCTTTATTTTTTTAACATTTTTTCTATTAAAATTATTTCCTGGATTTTGGGCAGCAGGAAACTTATATTGGGATACCCCATCTTTTCTAGTAACTGCGGTCTTTTTTGGGTTAGGTGCAAAATTTCCATTTTATTACCCATTTAACATTTCAGTTAGGTGTTTTTTTTCCAAATTTTCCCCATTCCGCTTTGTTGTTTATACCCAACTTGAAGTTAAATTAGAATAGAGAATTTTTTTGTAAAGCACCGGTTGATGGGTCCCAAAAAATATCTTTTATTACCCAAAAAATACATTTAAAGTTTCGTTTTTTTTTCACTTTGGGGGCGAAAAAGGGGGGGCCTTTTGGGGTTCATTGAGGCCCATGAATTTAAAATTGGGGAATACAGCAATTTTGTAGTACCACGGTGAAATTCAAAGGTGCCAAAAAATACATTTTATTTTCCGAAATACATTCGGGAAAAGTGTTTTTTAAATTTGGGCATTCAGCTTTTTCATTGGGGCCACCTTGCACTTAAATTGAATCCCCAATTTTGTAATCACCACAGGGGAATTGAAAGGTCCCCAAAAAAAACCTTTTATTACCCAAAATTTACATTTCGGGATACGTGTTTTTTTCCCCTTTGGGCGGCCACTTTGTTGATGATTTCTTTGCAGTTAAATTTGAATACAAAAAATTTTTGTAGTCCCCCGGGTAAATTGGGAAAGGTGTAAAAAAATTTTTTTTTTATTACCCGGGAAATCCCATTTTCGGTTCTTTTTTTATTTGGAAAATTAAGGTTCTTTGGGCCCCTTGCCACTTTAAATTTTAATACGTTTTTTTTGGTTCCCACGGGGGGAATTGGGGTGGAAACCTTTCCTTTTCAAACCCGTTTAAAAATTTTTGTACTGTTTTTTTTTGAAGGACTTCTTTGTTGATGGAATTAAAATTTGAATTTAAATTTACTTCAGATTTTTGTTTTTCCACACGGGGTGAATTTGAAAGGTCCCAAAAAAATACCTTTTTTTTTTCCAAATACATTTTCCCAGTTACGTGTTTTTTCACTTTCCCCCCCCCCAAAGGGCCAGCTTTTTTTGGGATTGATCTATTTTGATTTTTTAAATTTTTGAATACAGCTATTTAGTGTCACTAAGGGGGAATTGATAGGTGCCAAAAAAATTTTTTTATATTTCCCTTTTCCCATTTCGACAGGTGTTTTTTTCACTTTTGGCCCTTTCAAGCTTTTTTGATAGTTTCTACTTTGAATTTAAATTTGAATACACCCCAATTTTGTAGTCCCAAAGGGGGAATTTAAATGGGGTGCCAAAAATACCTTTTTTACCCGGGTATGCTTTTAGATAGTGTTTAGTTTGGTGTGTCGGGCCCCGGGCCAGCTGGACCTCCTTTTTAAAACAGTTTGGCTGAGGGCCCCAGAAACGGCTCTAAACCGTTGGGGGCAATCAGGAGAGCTTAAAATTTCTCTAAAAAATAATTTTGAAAAAGGTGTTTTCCCTGTGGGGTTTTAGGGTGCCCAAAAAGGGGTCCAGGGCTGGACAAAAATTTGCAAAAAATTTAAAGGCCCTTAAAAAATTTTCTGGGTGGATTTTATAGGGGGTCGCATCATTTGTTCTCCAGGGGGGGGTTTCCCCCCAAATTCAATAAAGAAGGATTTGGAGGAAAAATAAAACCATTAAATTTGTTTGGCGAATCAGCCCAGAAGCCGGAGGGAAAAATTTTCCCTCTCAACTAAAAAGGGTTTTTTTGGGGGTTTTGTTTTGGACATTTGTATTACTTATGGGTTTTTGGGGGAAGAATTAACCATTTTTTAAACCAGTGTAAAAAAATCCCTTTTAAAAAACTGAAAGGGAGGGGTTTTATGGTTTGTTATCACACTTAAAAAAAAAAGAAAAAGGGGTAAAAAATTTGAAAAACTAAAAAATAAAACTTCCCTAAAAAAAAAATTCGTAAAAAAATTAAATTTTCCAAAAATTATAAAACAAAATGAGGTCCCTGTACAAAATAGCTAGTGGAAACTTTGTGTTCCTGTGGGCCCAAAACGGGTTTTGGGGCCCGGGGACGGTAAAAAGTCTTTTGCCCCATTCAACTAAAATGGGGGTTTTCCAAAGCCCTTTTTTTCCCCGGGCACTTTTTAATCTGAGGGCCAAAACGGGTTTAAGGGTTTCATACTGCGGAAACAGGAAAATTTATATCAATGTCCAGTTCAACAAAAAATTGGGGTTAAAAGTTTTTTTTTTTCCCCAGCACTTTTAGTCTTGGGTTTTCAACGGTTTTAAGGGTCAAAATTGCTTACAGGCCCAATAAAATTTAATGCCCCAGTTAAACCCCTAAAAATGGGGGTTAAAATTACTCCTTTTTCCGGCATTTTTTAAATCGGGGGTCATGCAGGTTTGGGGCCAGCGGCGTTCCCAGAACGGGGAAAAACCCAATGTCCGTTCAAGAAAAAATGATGGTTCAAATCAACTGCCTTATGGCTTTTTTTAAATTTGTGGGTAATGCGGTTTTAAAGGGTAAACCCTGTGGTGCAAGACGGGATAATGAATGGTCTTGAGTTTTTTTTTTGTGGCTTTTTTATAACCTAAGTGTGTTCCCCCTAAGATGTAGCACTTTTCCCTTTTTGCCCTTTGGGATTTTTTTTTTTCCCAGCTTCCCCCCCCCTTTTTTGGGGTTTTAAAAGGGAATTAAAGGTTTGGTTGTTGCTACCCATAAAATTTAAAAGGGTTTTCACCCGGTGATAATCTACCCATCGCCAAACCAATATCTTGTGGACCCGGGACTATCGCCCAATCGCCCCCGATGGCGATATTTCAACGTAATGCTAAAACACTACCTTGTTTGGGCCCCATGAAAAAAAAATTTGAAATTCCTGGAAAAAAGGGTTTTTGCCCTTATTCTACGCCCCCGGTGCTTTCCCACCCCACCACCAAACTACACCCATCATCCCGATAATTGTCAAAACCCCTAAAACACTTTTTTGCCCCTTTTACGGGGTTTGTCAGAAAACCTAGAAAACCCAACGCTCCTTTTTTTAATTGATAAGTTACTACAGGGAATGATTAAACCTTTATTCAACGAGCTGCTAGAGCAAAAAAAATTTTTCCCGGGATGTGGTCGGAAACCCAAGGAAATTTTGGGCAAAAAAACCCGGGAAAAAAATTGCTGCTTTATTTTTTAAAACCCAAAGCAAACTCAGAACAGCAATTTACAAAATCTCAAAAAAGGGTTTTCCAATCCCCTTTTTTTTTGTAAATTTTTGTATTTTTATTTTCATTGGACCCACGAAGAAATGTTTTTTTAAAACGATTTTTAAAGTAGTCGGGGTTAAAAGCTTTATGAAACAATGTCAATTTGGTATGCTCAAAACCCCAGCCATAAAATTGTCAAAAATTTTTAAAAAAAGATTGAGAAAACCATTTAAGCAAAAATGGCAAAGGCAAAAATGCAAACCCGGGTCCCCTTCCCCGGCACCCAAACACCCCACCCTCTCCTTTGCTCCTCCCCCCCCCACCCAATTCCTGCCTGTGACGTTTCCTTGGGGCCCACCCCTCAGATTTAATTTCCTTTTAACCAAACCCTTAAACCGGGCCAATTTCCCTGCAAACTACTGGGGCCCTTAAGGAATTTTTCTCCTGTGGCTCGGGTCAGTTCATTGATTTTCTTACATTGTTTCCCTGATTCTGCGTTGTGTACATTTTTTCTGTGGGCCCTTGCACCCTTTTTACTTCCTTTGCTGTACCCCTTTCCACAAACCCCATTTCCAACCTTTCTGCTAAAACCGCCATCTAACTACCTGCCTGAGACACACAAACTCTGCCTGCTCCTGCACTTCTCACCTGAAAATTCCCGGGCTGCCCCAGGAGAAGCCACCAGGGGGGTAGCGATTTTTCCCAAAGGGCCAAGTAAAACCTGGCTTGCAATGGCTCTGGGGATTTTTTTAGGGGGTTTCCCTTAAACTCAGCCTCTGGCATTCTGACTTCCCCCATTTTCACCTCCTTTACCAACAACCCCGAAAAAAGAAAAAATTTTGGGGCCAAAAAGTATAAAATATTTTGTGTGGCCCCCCATTCTTTTCCCAAAGCACTTCCCATAACTCCCCTTGGCCCCGATTTACTGGGCTTCTTTGGGATTGGCACGGGAATTCTCTTAAAACTCCTCCATGCAACATCATGGGGGTGGTAGATGTTAAGAGCCCTTTTGGGGTCCTCCACTTTCTTTTTTGAGGATGAATCCCTTGGCCGGTTTCCGGGCAATTTTTCCCCCCTTTTTTCTTTAGAAGACAGGGGTAAATCTTGGAGGTGTTTTTTTGGGGTCTTATCATTTGGGAAATACTCCCCTAAAACCCAGTTTAAAGACCCAGGTTTATGCTTTGATTCAGTTTGTCCGTGAAATTTTGGTTTTCATGGTCCTAAATAAACTGAAAGTTCACCAGACCCCGCGGGAAACCAATGAAATTTCCCAAAATTTTTGACACCCCATCATCATTTTTTGACTGTAAGAAAGTCTGGAAAGCAAAAAATTTGCAAAAGTTGGGAATTTTAGGGGTTCCCCAAAAGGGAAATACTTATGCGAGCCAAAAATTTTTTGTGGACGGGAAAAGGACAGGGATTCCTTTTGACTCAACCCGAGCCGGTCTTGTTCCTTCAGGGGAAACACAACAAGGGAAAATTGTACACTGATTTTGGGGATCGGGTTTTGCCCGTTCCCCAAAAAGAAAAAAAATTTTTTAACATCTACCATTTTTGGGATAGGACCCAAATTTATTGGAGACAATTTTGGTTGGGGGATGCAGGGGGTTTTCCCAAAAAAAAAACCCGTAACTTTGGGAAGTTTCATCCCCCCAAAATTTTGGTATTTTTCCGGGAAAATCTTTTAAACCCTGGTTGCGTTTAAATTTGGTTTTTTAAAAAGTGGTTTTTAAAGGCCGTGTAGGCCTGAAATTTTTATTTTCAACACAGGCACATCATTTTTTTGACAATCAGGGATAAAAATTTCCAAAAAATTGGGAAACTTTTAACTGCAACTCAAAACCATGTGTTTTATGTAGCTATGTTTTATTTGTGAATTTTAAAAAGTTGGGGGGGTAACACTAAAAAAGGTTAAAACGCTTTTTTCTGGAAATTTGAAGACTTAACTAATCATTCCATTTTTAATAGATAAAAATTTTTTCCTATTAAATTTCGGGAAAAATTTCCCTTGATTGTAATACGGGCAGTTTAAAAATATGGGAAATTGAAAGGTTGTTTAACCCCTAGGGGGTTGGAGATCTAGATAGATTCCCTGAGGATAGGGGGGGCGTTTTGGTATTTCCCCAAAAATTCCTGGGTGCCCCAATGGACTCAATCTCGACGGGGAGTTAATTTTTTCTTTTTTGGGATGCTTGGTCACTAGGGGCTTTAGGGAAAACATCCTTCTTGGGTACTATCTTGTGTGTTTTGGTGTTATATTAGAGATGGGCGAATCGTTTAAACGAAGGGGAAATTCCCTTTTTTGGAATTTTTCAGGAAAACTTGGGTTTCCCTGCGAAGTCGACTTTGGGGGTTTACTTAGGGGGGTGAACAAATGTGTTTTTTGTTTTGTTTTAAAATGGTGCGAGCACATGGGGTTACATGGGGCAAAGAACTCTGGGGGGAAAAAAGGGCTTAGTCTGAATGACATGGCGGTTGAAGCAATCGGGAGCCCGGCCCCCCCCCCGGGGGAAATTCTGTGACGTCCCCCCTTTTTTTTATAAAAAAAAGTTCGGGTGCCCGTTTGGGAGCCAAAACCCCTCTCCGGAAATGCTTGGGGAAGGGTGTCCCCGCGGCTGCTTGTATTTGCCTCTTACTAAAGAACTAATTTTTTTTACAGTAAATTTTTTGGGGGCTGTCTCGTTGTCCGGGGGGCCCGTTCTTTTTAACATTCTATTTCTGTTTTTGGGGGGTTATTAGATCGAAGCCCAGGGTTTTGGTTTTCCGTGCGGGGCATTTCTTTTTAATGCTTCTGCTCACAGCACTTTTAAATTATAAAAAGGGGGTTAAGCCTGTTCGGGGTTGTTTTTCATTTAAAGAAAAAAGCGTTTTTACAAAACAAATACCATTTTCTTTTTTGGGCTCCCTAAATTATTTTGCCCCAATTTTAACCCGGGGTTAAAAAAAGCTTTGGTTCTGCTGTTGTGGTTGCAAAAAGAAACCGTTTTTTAAACCGCCAAAAAAAAAATTTTTTCCCGTAGCAAGTTCAAAAAGGGGAGGGTTTAAATTACAATTTTTTTCTTTTTTGTTTATCGTAAAAAACACGCCTTTTTAAACACGTCCCAATGCTCGTAGTTTTGTGGTTGTTTTAATTGTTTGGCCCCAATTTAATCGGGTTTTTAAAATTAAGCGTTTTTTTTTCTGCTTTTGGTGACTAAAAAAACCGTCTTTAAACCGCCAAAAATACTTTTTTCCCCTGTACAAAATTTCAAAACGCAAGGTTAATTTAAAGTTTTCTTTTGTTGGGGTAGGGTATAAAAAAAAGCCTTTGTAAACGCTAAAGCTGTATTTTGGGTTTTTTTGCCCCCAAATTTTTTGGGCGCAATTTACACCCGGGGGTTTTAATTTTAAGTGTTTTTTTTTCTGCGTGGTGACAAAATTTTAAACCCGGGTTCTTTCCCAAAAAAAAATTTAAATTTTTCCTGTATTTTTAATTAAAAAGGGAAAGGTTAATTACAATTTTTTTATTTTGTTGTGAAACCCGAAAAAAAATTTTTGGGCCATTGTAACACGCTAAAAAAAAAGGGCCTTCGTTTTTTGGGTTGGTTTTTGCTAAAATTCTTTTTGCGAAATTTTAAAACCGGGGTTAATTTAAGCGTTGTTTTTGCAGTTGTACTCGAAAAAAAACTTTGTTTTTCCAGCCAAAGAAAAAATTCTTTTCCCTTTTTTCATATCCGAAGGTTAATTAAGCCATGTTTGTGCTTTTTTATTCATTTAAAATACACGGGATTTTTTAAAAACGGCAATTAAAAGTCAATGTTTCCTGCCCATTAGTGGAGCCCCCAATTTTATAAAAAAATTTTTTCCCCAAAGCTTCTTGTGGGTTCATTTGGAGTAAAATTTCAGGGTGTTTTATTTATCATTAAAAGGTTTTTATTTCATCCAAACAGTGTCTGTACATTTTAGAACAAAACGTATGTCAGACAGAGACGTTTGGGAGGTCTTCACCTGCGGGGTGGGGAGAGCACAAAAAATTCCCGGCCCCCGGTCGCAGCACAGCAAGGGGGCGTCCCCCAAACAGGGGTCACTCGGTGAGGGCCCCAAAATGCCCCTGTCATCTTGCCCGGCCCTGTGTTGTCAGCAAAACCCGTGGTTCTTGATTGGTTTTTAAAAGGTTTCCATTTCCCTCCCAGGTTTAAATCGGACAACCCAAGCCCCAAGAGTCGGGGGGGGAACGTCAGGACAAAACCTTGTTGGCATGGCCCGGGGGGGTGGGTTTGCGGCCCTCCCCCGGGCCTAAACCCCCCCTCTGTCCCCTCCGGTTCCCCAGCCGGGGAACTTCTTTGGGGTCTGGGCTCCCGCGCCCCCTATTAGCGACGGATGGGGCAATTTTTGGGGGGAGTCAGCAGCTTTCTTGGGGCGAAGAAAAAAGGGGGCCAATTTTCCCCTGCTTCTTGCAAATTGGCGGCCCCAAAAATATAGATGTTTTAGAGTGGATGGGGGGGTCATGTTGTGGGGGTTTTGCCCCTGCATACCAAGGGGCCGGTGTTTAGGACAGCCCGTGACGATGAAACACAAAAAAGTGTTTATGTAGCCAACCCCCACTTGGGAGCGGGTTTGGGGAGGGGTTCATCATGTCAGGAGGGAAGGGGGGGTCGCTTGTTTTGGGCAGGCAGCGGGCGCCGTAAAAAGGGGTGTTTTTGGCCATGAGTAAAAGGTTTGCAGCAGTTTTTGAGGTGGGAGCCAAGTGGCCACGGGGGGGTTTTAAAAAAACCGCTTTCGCAGGTCCCGAAAGTTGCGGCACAGGGGGGATTGGGGCAGCGGCGGCGTAGTCCCTCAGTTCGGAGCGTTGGTGGTTAAAATCGATACTCGGCGGTGTGGCAGTTCTTTGCAAGACGGGAGGTTTTTCCCAATTTTTGGGGATATTTTAGAATCTGTAGGAAGGAAAAAGACGCGTGGCCAGGGAGCTAAAGTTGGCACCCCGGCCCCGCGTAAAAATGGCGTCACCCTCCGGGGGGGCCGGGGAAAAAGTGGCAAAATGTGGGGGGGTCCATCCTGGGCGCCGCAAACAAAAAGCGCGGCCCGCGCCAGTGGGCACGCATGCCATTTCAGGGCCCGGGCAAAGGGTCCCCCCACCTCTGCAGAAGGGAGCTTTTTTCTCTTTGCCTTTCTCCCCGGGCCCGATTTTATGCTCCTGCTACTCATTTGGGCCCCGCAGGAAAAGGGTTTAGCCCAGGCGATTGCAAAGGGGACAACGTAGGGATTTCCCCCATCCCAAGGGGAGAAGCGGGCCGTGCTCCCGTCCAAAATTGGTTTGGGGCTGCAGTCCCATCCCTTTTCCAAATGGTGGAAATCTGCACCGTTCAGAGAAATAATGGGTTGTGCCCAAACCGAGATGGAGAGTTCCCAAACCGTAATTTCTTTTTCCCAAAAAGGCGTACCAAATTCATTTTAAAAATTTTTAGAAAGAAGGTGGGCCAGTCCTTTTGGGGGTTTTTCCCGGGTTTTTTCCCCAAAGGGGCAAAGGCAGCGGGGCGTCTGGAGGGTTTTAAAATTTGGTCGGGCCAGGAAAATTTTCCTTTAGGGGCCCCTGGGTGAAAGTCTTGGCCCAGGCACACCCAAAAATTGGCCAAGAGGGCGCCGCTTTCTCCTCCCCGTTGTCAAAATGCGGCTCCTGCGGGCCAAAAAGTCCGCCTTTCCCCCTTTCCTACACCACCCCCCACCCTTCGCCTACCATAAGTTTTGCTCCATTTTAATTTCCCCTTTTTTAGGGGAAAAGCGGGGTCACGGGAGTTTCCACCCTGGCTTGCCTCGGTCCGAACGAAAATCCCCAAAAAGGGGGGGGAAATGCTCCCCGTCATGCAGCAAAAAAATCGAGGGGGGTTTTTCCACGCCCCTGCCCAAAATTTGGAAAACCCTGGTGACGGAAAATGGGGGAAAATGGTGTCCGCAAGAGGGGGTGGGGCCATGCGCCCCCGCTTGGCGACGTGTTTAATCTGGTTTTGAAAAAGGTTTTCCCGAAGTCTTTTCCCCCGATCTTCAGAAGATTCTGAAATTGGGCCCCCGGTAATGTGCATGCCCTTTATCCATTTCCCAAAAGCCGCAAACCCTCCTCGGTTGGGGCGGGCCCGAACGGCCCCCCCCAAACCCCCTTGTTTTGCGATGTTTCCACCCCTTGGAATTCCGCCCGCAACCCCGTTGGAACCCACTGTATGAAAGGAAAGGCCCCCCCAACGATTTTTTGATGTTCCCGGGCGGGCAGGAGTACTCCCCCGTGTAAAATTTTTGTCAGCCAGGGCAGCTCATGCGTGACACCTGTCGTTTGTTGAGGCCATTCGAGGGGGGCCCGGGTTTTTTGTAGTCGCAGGGACTACGGGGGTGAAAAACGTCTTCCCCTGTTATTTCCGGGAAAAGGGTGCTGTAAAAAACTGTTGGGGAGGGGGCTGGGACGTGGCGAACTTCATGTTGCGGCCAAAATGAGTCGGGGGGGGGCTGAAATGGGGAAGGGGGGAGGAGGACATTAGAGCAGAAGCATTGTCTGGAAAAAAATGAGTTTGGGTTTTTTCCCCGTTGACAAAAAAGGGGTAGGAACGGAGCGCTGGAGGGGGTAATGGAGATGAGGGGAAGGGGCGAGGGGGATGACCCCCAAGCACCGTGGCCGTTTACAGTGGAGATGGAAGACAGGGAGCCCCCTCGGAGTCCTTTTGCAGGGGGCCCGCAGCATGTGATTTGCCTGGCTTGTGACGCGAAAAGTCGCTTTCCGGCAGAGGGATGACTTCTGGTCTAAACCAAAATTGGCCCCCGCTACCGGTCCAAAAAAGGGAGCCTTTTTCCCCGCTATTGAAGGGGAGGAAAATCAAATTTTCTATTGGGAAAAAACCTCCGTAGGGAGTTTTAAAGCTGCCCATGTGCGGCATTGTCCCTCCTTGCAGGGTCTGAAAGGGGGGTTTTTTAGCACTTTGTTTACTGCGCGGCTGCTTTGGGGAAGGTGGGGGGGGTTGGGCAGTTTCCAGCTCCTTAAAAAGCAACATAAAATCGGGGTCAGGGGTGGAGATTTCCCCACCCCCCTTGGGGGGAGGGCAGTGCCGGCAGCAGCGAAACAGAGGACCTGGGGGCAGACCTGAAACCAAAAGGTTTGGGGGCCTTTCTTGGACAGCACCTGCCACCCCCCGTTAGAAGATCCGCTGGGGGTACTGGGCAGCCAAACTTTGGGGGGTGGGCCCCAACTTGTGAGTTTGCAGTGGAGGGAAACTGTTGGCCCCCGGGCCCGTAGTGTGGGATCCCGGGGGGGTGTTTTAGTGCGGGGGGGCCAAACGGGTTTCCCCAAGGGGGAACCCGGGTTGTCCAAGGGGAAAAATGGAACGACTGCTTTTTCAAGATGAAAACAGGTGTGGAAACGGCCAGGGGTTTACCCCACAAACCAAAGCCTTAAAGGGGGTTTAGGCCCCATCAAACCCTTTTTGCATCACCCAAATTTTGGGGAAATGAGTCCCCGGGTTTTAAACTACCCTGCCCTGCCCTATTTGATGCCAAACCCCCCGCCCGATGCCACCCCATCTGCTGCCTGGGTTTCCCATCTGCCAAACCAAAACCCTTTTTTACCAGGGAAAGGTTTTTTGTCACCCACCTCCACACTTATGTCATTTTTGCCCCTGTCTGGGGCTCATGCTGCGGTTTTGTTTTGGTGCCCCTGGCATCCACCCTGTGTCATTGTGCCACTCTCTGACCTCTTTCTGTTGCTCCTGCCCCCCGTACCTCCAATCTTGTCAAATTTTTGCCACTTGTGGGGCCCACTCCCGTTTTTTTCCCCCACCCCGAATTTTCATTGTGCCACTTTTCTGACCCCTTGGGTGCTGCCACCGTCACCTCCAAATCTTTTCATTGGGGCCCCTCCCGTTTGGGTATTCCCGTTTTTTTCCACCTCCCGAATGTCTTTTTGCCACGGGCTGACCTCATGCTGCCCGCCACCGTCACTTTCCCAAACTTATCATTGTGCCACTCTGTGGCCCAAATTCCCGGTTTTTTCCACCCCCCAGAAAGTCCTTGTGTCAATGTCTGAAACCCCATGCTGCTGTGTGGCGCTGCCCTGACCTCTACCCCTGTGTCATTGTGCCAAACCCGTTGGGCCCCTCCTGTTTTTTTCCACCCCAGAATTTTCATTGTGCCCTTTTGTCTGACCTCAGGGGGTTGTGGTTGGGCCCCCGTCCCCCTCCAACCCCCTCCCGTCACTAATGTTGGCCCCTGAGCTCTCAGCTTGTTTTTTTCCAGATTTCAGTTTTTTGGTCAGTTTTGCCCTCTTAAGTGCCCAGGGAATTTTAGAATGAAGCGATTCTAATAGCGGCGGCAGTCATGTGCGTGTCATACTAAAAAAACATTGTATAAAAGACCAAACCAAGCTCCCTCTGCATATTTAAGCATGGCACAACTTTCTACAGCACCTGCAGGCTCTGTGCAGCCTGGAAATAGTTGTTTTTTAACGTGATTCGCCCCGAAGTAATTCGGAACGAAGTTATTTTTTGTCGGGAAATTCGGCGAAGTGAGTGAACCGAATTTTGAGAAATTCGCCCACCTCTAATTATATCGCATTGTATTTTTGAAGTGTTTACATATGTGAACTTTCTCATCTTATCTTTTGTTTTTATTATGCCAGGCTTTGCTCTCCTTACACTTAACGTTTGTGGCTTTTGACATTGTCGGCAGCATTTGTAGCATTACGCATGCGTCAATTCTGTTATTCTGCCCATACCAGCACTGACCAGGTTTCGTCTACTGCGCATGTCATGCCATCACTTCCGGTGGGAATTCTCCATTCCGGAAGTACACACTATTAGTGTGGGAGATCGCGGCTTGGGCATTCAGGTGTAAGTATTTGTCATCCTAACCTTAGTATATATAAGACCCTAATTTAAATTTATTTATGCTATGATAAGGGGCGTTGCATCACCCGAAACGCGTCAGCTTTAACCTAGGGAACTATGTTCACTGTGGAGGTGCGTGATTTTATCTGCAACAATAAAAGTCACTAAGTTTTATTTGGAGATTTGGACCCGCTGGATCATTCTTTTCTTGGATCTTCTGTGTTACGTCTTGCTCTGGGCGGGATCCGTGCGGACCTATTCTACCATTGCTGGATATTTGTGGGTGAGCTGATGTTTTTTGACTTTCACATTGACTATAAGCAAGACATGCATGTCTTTGTACTTCTCACCTTACTGCCATCACATACACTTGACACCACCTGAACCAAATACGTTTATTTTGGTCTCTCAGAAATAACTACTGCAGCAATGATGGCAGCACTCATACATCTTTTTTGAAAAGATACTCAACATCTTTGGTCGACCATGGCAAGGCCTGTTCTTGCTGGAACCTGTCTTGTTAAACTGCTGAATGTGGGAGCTTATTTAAAGGGTGCTGGCAATCTTCTTATAGCCCAGGCCATCTTTATGTAGAGCAACAATTCTTTTTTTCAGAGAGTTCTTTGTCATGAGGTGCCATATTAAACTTCCATTGACTAGAATGAGAGAGTGTGAGAGTGTTAAAACCAAATTTAACACACCTGCTCCCCATTCACAGCTGAGATATAACACAATGGAGGGAAAATGGAAATTTCGGCACAATTTGTCCATTTTCACTTAAGGGTGTACTCATTTATGTTGTAAGCTATTTAGACATTGATTGCTGTGTGTTAACGTATTTTGAGGGCACACCAAATTGACACTCTTATACAAGCTGTACACTGAACACTACATTGTATCAATTTGTCATATCTTTAGTGTTGTCCGAAGAAAAAATGTAGTACAATATGTACAAAATGTGAGACACAGTATTTGGTAATAGTATTTATTTACCTTTTCCTACATCCTTAAAGCTAATCGTTGTAGTGAGAAAATCCCTTTAAACATGTAGGCAAGGTTAAATAAACAATCTTACCAAATACATTTCTGTTCTGATTTTACTTCGTTTTAAAGATACAGCAGGTTATCTATGCTGCGTGTTTAAAGATGGTCTCCAACCACCTCTGTGCTTCAGCCTCCCAGCCACCTTCTGATGATAGAAACTAGTTGCTTGACCACAGAGGAGGTCAGTGATTTTAGAAACCATTTGTAAACAAGTAGGACAGATAACCTTATATATCGTTAGAATAAAATAAAATCAGAAGAGAATAGAATAGTATTTCATAGAAATGTTTATTTAACTTTGTGAACACCTTTAAAGGGTTAGTCCAATAAATTATCTAAATTTTTTATAGGGTACTGCTGCCATTTATAAATATAAAAAAACACCTATGCTGACCTCTACTGTCACCGTGGCCACAATCTCTCCCAGTCTTAGGTTTTCTTCTGGTCTTCTTCCAAACAGGACGTCAATGCTGCAGTTGCTAATTTTCTGCTGCAGTCACAGCATCAGCTCACATCACCATTTGGAGCAGTTGATTACTTAGAGTGAGGTTATATAATGGCACGTGACCATTACAGCCAATTAAAGGCTGCAGTGGTGAAGCCCTGTTCGAGAGAAGACCAGAAGAAAACAGAAAACTGATGGAGTGACAGCAGCGCAACACTGGATTCAAGGTAAAATATTTGTTGGACTACCCAAAAGCTAATCAATGAAATGGAAACACCCGTTTAAATATTTTTTTTATGAGATTTTTAAATCTCCTGTATATAAGATATAAAAACTGTACTCACCCTGGAATTACAAACTGATCCTCCACCAATGATGTAATATCTATCATTCATATCACACTGAAGCCAACCACTGAGCTCACTGCTCTCTGACTACATATGCATCAGAGTCTGGCAGTAGGAATTAAAAAAACAAAACAATGAACAACCTCTTTAATATAGCTTTATGGCGTCAGATTTCAGTTTTTCCAATTCTAAATTACCTGCATGGACATAACATTTTATATTAAAATTCTGCCAATGCAGAAAGCTTAGAAGTACTGCATTTTGTTTTATGATTGCATAAAATACATAACCCAAGCTCCCCCTAGTGGTGACAGTCAGAATCCATTATTTTATTGATTACCTCTTGGATCATACAGAATATGAGAATAACTGAGCTCTGACCGATTCAAAGATGTATTAATCAGCACAAAAATTGATGTTCTTTGATTCACACAAATAAATGGAAATCTAAGATGTAGGGAGCTTTTTATACTTGTAAATAAAATATGTGATACATGTCCTGCATTGATTTATTCATTTGTTTTTAGCAGTTACACAGCCATAAGGGGTAAAATGTCATTGTTTGTCCTCATATTTATGCATGCTGACTATAATACATCTTAAGCAACAGCTGTGTAGAGCCCTTGTAAGATTTTGATTTACTTCATCTGATTAACAACCTTGTAAATAAGCAATAAAGGTCAGGAAGATGAGCTGACCATATGGCTGGTATTATAATTCCAGAAACAAACTTGCATATAATGCAAAAAAAAGTTACTTCGGTTAGAAGACAGCAGGATAGCACACTAAACAGTCCTCTTCACTAGATAAGAGAAATGGGGAGCAAGTGAGGAGTCCCTCCTAAGATATCCATATGCACTAGAAGGCGACATGAGGTCTGTCTTCATGAGACAACCAGTAATGTTGGATATCAGATTTGCAGTCTAGAAAGAAAGGCAACACCACAGTCCTGTATATTTGTGATACAGAACTAATTCACAATATAGAATGGGGGGTACATACTGAATCTTCCTTTTATAGGAGAACAAACTTGGTTTACTTTAGGGATAGCAGAGCTGATTTGCAATACAAGAGCTGAGCTGAGGATATACAGTTGACAGATAACAGGCCATATTATTGTGGCATGTTAATTTATCTCAAATTTTTACATGCTTTTCAATGGTTGATGTTGCGATCTAAGAACAGATAACACAGTGCAATAAAATATCACCATCGAGTTAAATTTTGCTATAACAAAGTACGGAAAAAATTGGATGTGGAAAGTAACAGAAATACTGAGGAGGGTTTATGCAAAAACCCTTGGTCAAAAAGGGGGGATATCTGGGGGCAATAAAAATTCAGGGGGCCCCCGATACGGGGGTAAACCGTACTCCCTACCAGGCCCGGGGGAGATGAAAGCAGGGGGGGCCCCCCCGCCCGGGGCCGGGGCCCGCCCCCTTGTCCACGTTTAAAGAAGGGAGAGCAGACCACAGGCCCCCGCTCTCCCTACCTATCAATCAACTGTGGGGGGGGGAGGGGGGGGGGGTTTCCGCGTGCGTGCATTTGTGTTTACTTACTTCAGCCTGCGATTCCTCCTGTGCACGGGGCAGTCGGCCCCCCCCCCTCTGGCGCCCGGGAGCAGGACGTCACGCCCACGGAAGGGAAAAGGGGGAAGGACCCACTGCTGTGACAGGGGCTGCCTCACGCTGAAGTAAGTCACTCTAATCAGATTTAATGTAAAAGTTAGGTGTTCTAAAAATGTCAAAAGAAACCCTATTTCCCCCAAAAGGAATGCAAGGCCACTTCCCAGCCCTTGTGGGGCCACACTCGGGGCCCCCGTGTTTGTGGGGCCGCCCCTGGGGCCCGGTTGTATGGGGGGCCCGCACTCGGGGCCCCCTGGGTATGTGGGGCCCCACTCGGGGGCCCCCTGGCGAAAGTGGGGCCGCCTCGGGGCCCCGGGCTTTATGTGGGGCCGCAATGGGGCCCCCCTTTAAAGTTTTGTGGGGGTTTGGAGCGGGGCCCCCAAAAAATTTAAGACCCTTGTTTTGGGCCCCAAAAACCCCAAAAGGGGGTCTTGATTGGGGCCCCCAAATTTTTGAGGTTTGATCGGGGCCCCCTGCGGGGGCCGCTAAAGCCCCTGAGTTTTTGGGGGACCCCTAAACCAGCCCTGTGAGGCCCCCTTTAAAGGGCCAAATCCCAAAGCCCTGTGGGGAGGTGGGGGAAAAATTTGGGTGGGGCCCTACTCGTTTTTTTTCCGGGGGGGGCCCCACTCGTTCTCCCTTTTCCAACGGGGGGGCCTAATTTCCGGGCTGGTACCTCCCCAAACGGGGGCCCCAATTTATTTTCCTTCCACAGGGGCCCTTTTTAAAATTAAGACCATTGCACCAAAAGGGGGTAATTATTACAATTTGGGGGCACTATGGACGGGGAGTTTGTCAGGGTTGGGGCACCGGGGGGATTATTAAAAAAGTGTGAGGTCGGTGTTTTGGGGTTTGTAACCTCAGGGCAGGACCGGGATGGAGAAGGGGGGGGAAAAAAAAAGCGACTTTCAGATGTCCCCTGTGGTCATAAATGAACTGCACGTATTAACTTATATCTGCCACATGTAGGAAAACTGTCTAGATGTTGGACTTTCTTTGTTGCCCACAGCAACCCAAAAGAGCTTAACAACCAACAGGCGCCCCTTCTTTTTTATGGTGCTCTGAAAAAATGAAAGGGGCGCTCTGATTGGTTGCTATGGGGTTTTTATTGGTTGCTATGGCCTTGATTGGGTTTTTATGGGGGCCTGATTGGTTGATGGCCAACAAAATGAGATTTAGGCCCCAGACTGTTTTCAGAATTTCCCCCCCTTTTGGTCAGTTATGGTGGTATTTGGTGTTATTGTATTGGATTTATTTAGAACAGTTTGTGGTTTATTTTGCATTTTATGGTGGAGTTATGTGGTGAAGTTGCCGTTTTACTTTATCTTTGTATATAGGTGTTTTTGGTAATATCGGCCTTTGTTACTGGTTTAGCATAACATTTTTGTGGTTAATCACCATATTGTGATATATGGCGGTTTATTTTTTCTTTTGTTTGGTTTTTTTGCTTTGGTATGCTAGTTTGGTCCCGTAAAATTATGGGTGACGTGGTGTAAGAGTGATATTTGCGGCCCTTGTATACATATGATCACAAAAAATTTAAATGTATGTTGATAATTCGAAAGAAAAAAATCCCAAAACAATGGGGGCATTTTTTTTTTTTTTTCTTTTGACGGGGTTGGCGGGGGCGGGGTTGGGGGGTTTTGGGGGGCGGGGGTTTTAGGGGCGGGGTTGGGGGGGGCCCCGGCCCCCTTTAGGGGGGGCCCCGA
>JAODAL010062463.1:0-19743 GCA_025379985.1 Phyllomedusa bahiana | reverse complement strand
ATCGCTCCAAGGCCCTCACCCCAAGTTTAGTTGGGGATAGTGTCAATGGTTTTGGGGGGAAGGGATAAGGGGAAAAATGGGTATTTCGAGTTTTCAATCCCCCATTGTTGAAAGGGTTTTTTGTTATTTGTTTGTGTAAAAAAATGGCTGCTGTGGCCATTTTTATCCAACCCATGTCTCAGTGTCTTCTTTGGAAAAGGGAAGTCAAGTGGGTGTGGGTACTTTGGTCATGGATAGCCATAGATAGGCGCTGCCTAGGGTCAAGGTCTTGGCACAAAGACTCAAAGGGCGACATGTATGTACAGGGCTGTGGCAGTAGTCTGGTGTCCTTTCAGCCCAAAAACTGGCGCAGCCCTGTGTGCTCGATGTATGAGCAGAGCACTCCAAAAGTAGGCGCATTATAAAGCACCCAAGGCACTTTGTAATGCACCTTAGATGTCGGGCGTCCTGGGGGCGTGTTGCACCACAACCGTAGTATTCTACACATTTATGACTTTAGTGCGGCAAAACCAGGCGCATTACTGCTGAAACAAGTAGACTAATTTAAAAGTGGTTTACCTGGGCCAGAATTGTCGCTTTGTAGCTAGAAAGTGCTAAATCTATGACCCACAGTAGAACAGGTTCAAAGATTCAGACGCATTCTACGCTACTAATGCGCACAATAAAACTAGAGCCAGGGCGGCAAAAATCATATATGTCGCCCAAAGTGTCCAACACCTGAATTACATGTTCTACCTTTCCAATGGACATTGCAAAAGTCCACAAAGTGCTGGACCTGAATGTACACAGGACACCACGATCTGATATTATATGCTGAGGAAGCCCATGCAGGTAGATTTTGTTTGAAGTGGCCAGGTAAGCGCAGTGTGCCATTTTAAAGAGAACCATCTATAACAACCTAAATCACAGTATATTTGGAGGATGGTGAGACGGTAAAGTCAATGAATTCAATTGACTTACTGTGTCTCTATCACAGCAGCCTCGAAATCATCGCAGATGCTGCAATCTTACTTGACAGCCCAGGTGCCTGAGAAAGACTTCCGGGATGTCTGTGACATCCCAATGACCGGCTGTGTCCTGTGGGCATGGCTGAGCATGGTGACTGACAGTCACCATGGAGACCAGTACAGAGCAGCAAGGAACTTTTCTCGATTGTATCAATGATTTGAAGATCACTGATAAAAGTACCCTATAGGGAAAAGTGAAAAAAGCATAAAAAAAAAGTGGGGAAAAAAAAGTAAAACACAATCACAAAAAATAAAATAAAAACACATACACCCTCCTTTTCCCCTTTACCAACGCCTAATGCCCCAAAAAAGATAAAAAATAAAATAAAGTACCCATATTTGGTATCGTAATGACCTATAAATCTGTCAGGTTATTTTAAAAGAAAAAGCAGTCACAAAATTGCAATTTTTCTTCATCCTGCAGCACATAAAATGGAATAAAAAGCGATAAAAAACCATCTAAGTCCCAAAAGTGGTACCAACAAATTTTGGTATGCTTTATTCCAAAATTTCCCTTGCAAAAATGAAACATTTTAAGCTAAAATTACAGATTGTTGAAAAAAAATGTCATTTTCACAGCCTAACGCTAAAAAATTTGTGACACACCTGTGAGGTTGATACGCTCACTACACCCCTAGATATATTCCTTAAGGGGTGTAATTTTCAAGTAGTAGCCCTCAGGGACGGACTGGGAATAAAAAAAGGCCCTGGCACAAAGCCCCCACCAGCCCACATACAATATCCGTTTACAAAATTTCCCTTGTTCTCGCACCTCGCCACTTTCTAAAATAAACAACACTATAAAGGTGCTTCACACAGAGCATTTTTGGTGCGTTTTTGTGCAGAAAGGCAGAGTAGTTAATGCTGTACATTTCTGCACAAAAAACCGCATCAAAATTGCACCAAAACCGCTTCATGTGAAAGCCCCCTAAACACAAGCAAGAAAGAAAAAGTGGTGCAGAGAAACCCCTCATCACAGAGTCAGGTGTGCATTTGCTTTACAATCAGGGACAAGCCCACACTGACACTACATAAGCAGCAACATAACCTACAACCCCACCAATCAGATCCCCAGTAGTCAGGTCACCAACACATGAATACAGCACTGATTCAACACAGAAGTAAAATGAAACCTGACAGCAGGGAGTCACAGGAGACGTCATCTCTGATGGGAGTTGTTCGCTTCTCCTTTTCTTCTCCATCTGTCCCAAACCTCCATTATGTCTTCCCCGATGGGTTGTGCCCTTCCATGTGGTCTCTGTCCAGTCCAGCCTGCCGTGTCTTCTTCTCCCGGCCACTACTCGTCCCTGTAGAATTTACCACAAATATATCTTAGACTTCTCTTTTTTCCAGCACTTTCCCAAATCCGTACAAGCTCCCTATCCATAGAGCCCCAAATAGTAATAGTGCCCCCTTTGCTGCCCCACATAGCAAAAAGTATAAATGTACCCCAAACAGCGTATGTTAGACCCTAAAAATTAGAAATTAACAAAATGTCAGATAAGTGGCATGTAAATAGGTACACCCCCATTAGGTAGGTAAACAGGGCCTTACTCCATTAATTTGGTAGGTACACAGGGCCTACCCCAGTAACTAGCCAGGTAGATAGATAGCCCCCAGTAACTAGCCAGGTAGCTGGGGCTGCCCCCAGTAATCAGCCAGGTAGGGCCAGTAATTAGCCATGTAAGGCCAGTAATTAGCCAGGTAGGGCCAGTAATTAGCAGTCAGGGCCAGTATGTAGCCAAGCAGGGCCAGTAAGTAGCCAGGCAGGGCCAGTAATTAGCACATAGGGCCAGTATGTAGCCAGGCAGGGCCAGTATATAAGCAGGCAGGGCCAGTATGTAGGCAGGCAGGGTCAGTATACAAGCAGGCAGGGCCTGTATATAAGCAGGCAGGGCCAGTATGTAGGCAGGCAGGGCCAGCATATAAGCAGGCAGGTAGATAGATAGCCCCCAGTAGCTAGTCAGGTAGCTGGGGCTTCCCCCAGTAACTAGCCAGGTAGCTGGGGCTGCCCCCAGTAATCAGCCAGGTAGGGCCAGTAATTAGCTTTGTAGGGCCAGTAATTAGCTTTGTAAGGCCAGTAATTAGCCAGGTAAGGCCAGTAATTAGCCAGGTAGGGCCAGTATGTAGCCAGGTAGGGCCAGTAAATAGCACGCAGGGCCAGTATGTAGCCAGGCAGGGCCAGTATATAAGCAGTCAGGGCCAGTATGTAGGCAGGCAGGTCCAGTATACAAGCAGGCAGGGCCAGTATGTAGGCAGGCATGACCAGTATATAAACAGGCAGGGCTAGTATGTAGGCAGGCAGGACCAGTATATAAGCAGGCAGGGCCAGTAAGTAGGCAGGCAGGGCCAGCAAATAACCAGTCAGGGCCTGTAAGTAGACAGGAATGGCTAGTATATAGCCACACAGGGACAGTATATAGTCAGGGCGGGCAAGTATATAGGCAGGCAGACAGGGCAAGTAGATAGGCAGGCAGGCAGGTAGGGCAAGTATATAAGTAGGCAGGCAGGGCAAGTATATAGGCAGTCAGGGCAAGTATTTAGTCAGGCAGGGCCAGTATATAGGCAGGGCGAGTATATAGGCAGGCAGGCAGGGCAAGTAAATAGGCAGGGCCAGTATATAGGCAGGGCAAGTATATAGGCAGGCAGGGCCAGTAAGTAGTTTAAAAAAATAAATAAAAATAATACTTACCTGTTGTCTCTGCTTCCTCTTCTCTCCTCGTCCGGAGGCCGCTGGCAGCAGAGAGCGGGTCGCGCGGAGCAGACGCACGATGACGTCATCACATCGCGCCTCCTGGGAGCTGAACGGCTGGGATCAGAAGATCCCGGCTGTTCTGCCTCGGCTTGCACCGCGCGGTGCAGGCGGCGGCCGTGATGGTTGCATGCCTGGGTCTGTGCCTGGGTGCAGGCCGTGCAGCCGTGTGGCGAGAGGGGCCTGTCGGCCCCCTGGCACAGGGGTCCGGTCCCATATGCAACCATTGCGGCCCCTGAAGCTGCGCCATGCACCGGCACTCGGGACCCGCCGGGGGGGACACTGGCTCCCTCGGCGGGCGCTCCGAGCCAGCCCTGCGGCCCGGGCCCCTATGGGCAGTCCGGGCCTGGTAGCCCTGATGAATCCTGACATTAAAGGAGGAAACAAGTCGGCTGTGGCTTTTGGTATTTTATTGTGGGTTTAGTTCATTAATTTACCATCTTTGTTCTATCTTGCTGGATGCCCCATTTGTGGTCTTGTTTAACTATATACATTATCTTCATGTACTCTATTGTGCATCTTAATGATAGGGTGCAATAGGGTTTCCTATTTATCATAGGTTCCTGCTGGAGTTGTTCCTATTGGGGTGGTTATTCCATTGGTAGGTAGGGTTTTAGTATAGGTTTTGGGTAAGGTGTTTTAGGGTTAATATTCTGATCAATTGATATTTTATCCATCAGAATTTTAAAAGGTTAAGTTTTATCTTGTCAAGTGATTTCAGTTTTGTGAGTTTATGGGGGCCAGGGACCAGATGAGAGGTAAAGTTAAATGTGTTGAAGGTCATGGCGACAGGATCTTTCTTGGTCAGGGACAAAGCCAAAAGTGGGGATAGGCAGATATGAAAGGTACTCCGGCCACGGGTGATAAACCCCTTAACTTCCGCAATCTATTACAGACCGCCGAGCTAAGGGAAAGACAAAAGGAGGGAGCTACGCTGTCATTTCTCAGTAAAGCATGGCAACTGCTACAATGAAATGGGAAAATCCGAGTAAAAATCTGCAAAAACAACAGTATGAGCATGCCTGCTGATTTGAAAATCTGCACAACTCATACTTCTAAGAGAGAAAATGAACTGTACATAGTGGTAACTGTAAAATCTCATCTACTTGCCTGTTACTGTAAACCCTGTAGCTGTTGTTCAAATATTATAAAAAAACCACATCAATTCTTTCCCACATGGACTGACTCATGTCAAATGAGTAAAAAATACAAACTCAGCCGCCAACATTGAGATGTATTTACATACAAACCTTATCATAATAATTGTAACATTAGGTCAAGTGACATTTAATGTAATTGAAAAATAAATAAAGATAAATCATTAGGAGAATCAGTCAATGATTAAAAAACACTACTGTGCAACTCCAAACAAATTAGAATATCACATGATAAATAATTGATTATCAATAATTTTTCAACTAGATAAACCCATATAATGTATAAAACCGCCTTACAGTAAGAAATGACAAGGTTTATATAATACATTTGTGAGCCCTATAACGAAATTAAAATATCCTGAAGAATCCCATTATTTTTCAATGAAAATCAAATTTTTTGACATGTCACAAGTATCTTAAGGCTCGCTACGAGCCGCCCTGAGAAACAGGGAGACGGCCACCTCAAAATTCTCCTCCTTCATTTCTTGATGTGGGAAGCTCTTAATATAGAAGAGTGAATGTGCTCAGTATATTCAGAACTCCGCACAGACATGAATGAGACCCTCTCACCCATTTCTAAGGCCAACCTCATGGAGAGCATAACTGAACTCAAAGAGGATTTTACCAGATGGCAAATCCCTATAAAGAATCCTTTATCTTTGATCAGATTGTAGGTTTCCATAACTCCCAATACAATTTGTATGAAGCAACATCATAACCACCAGACTAAAAAAAACCACACAAAAACTCAGCATAAGGTGATTTGGTCCATGGTCGAACAGTATTTTGGAGCAATAAGATAGAATAGAGCAGGGAGAGGTGATACCGGTAACCAGAGGCACCTTGTGTACACCTAGCAGTAAATAAAAACCTCTTTATCTCTCCAAAACACAGAAAAACAAAAAACAGCAATGTATTTTTGGTAAAAGTCTTCATATACCTTTCCCTAGAAGTTTAAAAGCCAATCAAGGGAGAAAAACCCTCTAATATCTGTGAGTGATTACATTAATTCAATTTGCATTCCAGAGTATTTTTAAAAACCCAACTTAGAGTGTTCCACTGCAGCTGATAGCGCTGATGGACCTTGCCCAAATGCAATACTCGTTTTGGTGACGATAGCTTTGTTAGAAAGGTTACCAGCATAAATTGTCCATCTAATTATTTAATTGTGAGCTCATTCTGATGTATAGTCCAAGTTGCTAGGTATTTCCTAGCGTATGCATGCACTCTCTGTAAGCACAACAGTCTCAGAGTAGGATCGCTGACCAGCATATTTAGTGACAGATTATCTTTAAGTAAAGTAAAGTAAAAGGTGTGGTCACTCATTTTCGGTGTAATACAAATGGCATGGCATTATTAGTATATGGCATCAAAACACAATGACGTACTGATATCATCAATGATGGCATCTATTCTAAATACTCTTTTGCATACCTCTGTTCTTAAGCACACCACCACTATGTAATACCACATTTAGTGAAAATGTATGAACATGCAATTAGCAAATTGTATCTTTAATATACAGCAAAGTAAACTAAATTTCAGTGACGTAAATGCTATCTACTCCCTTGTTATTTAGTCACGGTGCCATCTATGCTGAGAAAAAAAGTCTACAATATTTTTGATAAGCCCTTTCACAAAACGTGTTTAGATGTTTTGGACTGCACAAAATTCTCTGCAGTTAATTTACTCCTGTATATTTGATCCTATAGCAAACAATAAGCCTTATTTGATCTTACAGTAATACAATTATAAGACTGCATGCACAATGACAATAAATTAAAAATGGCCATCCCTATAGGTATGAAACAAATATTCCACTAGCAATCCCTCACTGTCCGTGATCTTAAAGGGTTTGACCTCACTACAGAAATCATCTTACATCATCTTGTTTTCAGTGTTTACTGCGATGCAGAGTTGAGATGATAATTTGACCCAGGTCCGTAGCTATAGCAACCAGTGTAGCAGCCTACTCATGGAACTTGAAACATGTCAGTAGCTATTAGCACCCTAAGGAGCTGATGCACCATACAAAGGGCTGTCTAGTAATAGGCAGGACACTGTAAATGACAACATATTGCAGAGTGATTCGATTTTTGCAAGAAGTTTCCTTTATCATAAAAAAGAGCAATCCCGTGTATGAACACCCCTTTAAGAAACTACTGAACAGAAAGCAACATTCTTTATGAAGCAGAAGGCTTTCTACTTGCAATCCTGCGTTGCACACCATTGTTGCTCATTTGACCCCTGAAGTTGTGACTCAAACATTAACATAATCTAATGTTAGAAAAGCATTTAGGTGCTAATGAGTAACCCTGGTTCCTTTTGTGAACTCCTGACTATTACACAAAATGCACATGACGTAAACTTGTTGGGTAACCGCTTCTGTGGACGACAATGTCGTCCTTGATGTATCTCTATTTCACATAATACATCACAATGCTGTATAGAGATGGTTTTAAACCCTTTTCAGACTAGATAGCATCAGCAACTCTTCTTCTGTATCTCTAGAAAACTCTTGTTTGCGCTAAGAACACTATTGTTCTGAAGAACAACTGATTGATCTCTGATCTATAAAAAACAGTTATGTTATCTCATTGGACAAAAAAAGATGAAGCTCTAAAATATCTGTAATTTCACCTTTAAATTACCTAATCAAGATCACAATAATAAAGATACTTCCTACTGTCGACTTAGCTTATGAAAGAAAGTCATGTCTGGTGAGCTAATACTCAATAGAGTGTGACCCCTATACACAGAAAGGCAATATCTATATTTACGATTGTTGCCTATAGCAAAACCAAAAAAAAAAGCCAAAATTCCCTATAGTTATAGTATTCCAATAACACATAACTTTAAATAATAATCTAAAATTAAAGAGAAATCTTAATGGATTAAAATCACATTCCCAAATGCTCCTTTTGAACTAACAAATGTTACACACACCGCCACTATATTAGGTACACCTGTCCAACTGCTCGTAACACTTAATTTCTAATCAGCCAATCCACTTGGCGGCAACTCATGCATTTAGGCATGAAGACATGGTCAGACAAACTCCTGCAGTTCAAACAGAGCATCATATGGGGAAGAAATGTGATTTGAGTGCTCTGACGTGTCATGTTGTTTGCTGCCAAAGGGCGTGGTCTGGAATCTCAGAAACTGCTGAACTCCTGGATATTCAAGCACAACCAGACTCTAGGGTTTAATAGAAGGTCCGAAAAGAAAAACATCAGTGACTGGCATTCCTTGGGCGGAATGCGTTGTTGATGCAGAGTCAAAGTGAGAAAGGGCAGGACTGGTTCGGCTGATAGAAAAGGCAACAGTGACTCAAATAGCCACCCTTATAACCAATGAATGCAGAAAAGCATCCTAGAACGCACAAACGGCGAACTTTGAGCGAGGGGCTATAGCACAGAAGACACACCGGGTCCACTCCTTTCAGCTAAAACAGGAAACTGAGGCACCACATTTGCCCAAGCTCATCGAATTGGACGTAGAAGTTGGAAAATTTGCCAGGTCCTGATGATCTCTATTTCTGCTGCGACATTTCGGATTAGGGTCAGAATTGGCGTCAACAACATGAAAGCATGTTCCACCTGCTTGTATCAACGGATTCAGGCTAGGTGGTGGTGGTGTTCATTGAGTGGTGAAATAATTTCCTTGCACACTTTGGCCCCATGGTAACCAATTGAGCAGCGATGCAACACTTGTTGAATCTATCCACTGAAGTAATTGAGGCAGTTCTGAAGGCAAAAGGGGTCCAACCCGTACTTGCCCTGTTTTACCTAATAAAGTGGCCGGTGAGTGTAATGTTTATTCATCAGTGGCTACTATCTTTTTCCAAGCCACCATAGCATATGAAGTCAAGTTTTCACAATAGTGTATGCTGCAGACTAGCACATATTATACAGAGCACCAGATCGCTATAAGATAATTGCATCTTCATCCCACCCACCCCAACATGTTACGCTGTTACAACCAGCAACTTCAGGTTTGGGGACCAATGCAGGTAAAAACGCCATCCATCTATATTTAAAGCCGCTTATTAGTGACTGAACAAAGCTTCCCCTCTCCTCTCTAAACAATCAACATGTTAGCAACAAACTGATGTACTAGCAAGACTGACAGCCAGAATAACAAATAGCCCAGAATAACTAATAAACTTATTATTAATGCAGTCACAAGTACCAATGCTATTGTATTGATTTCTTCCAGCAGTACAATTTTATTGATCTGAAGATTCTCCTCTCTCTTTAGACTTTAGCCATGTATATGCTTATGTCAAATAATGCATGATGTAAAACTTACTTGGATTTCCCTTCACAAAAATTTCTAATAGCGGAGTTTGACATTCTCCCTCAAAGGCCCTTATCATCTACAACAAATTCCTCCTTGCTCTAAGATCTTGGCTATGGGAATAGCTTCTCTTTAAAGGGACCGGATGTAAAGATGTTTCAGAAGTGTAGTGCAATTAATTGTGGAAGTGGATTTTGTTGAATATCTCAATTTGGACACTGCCGTCAGTTCAAGGAAATTCGGAGCCGGCAAAAAAGAGATCTGACTCTATGGATCTTCACATGATTTCATACGAATGTGATTAGTTTAATTATCTCCACAAAATCATAGAAGTTTACTGAGTTCCCATCCCAAAGGAAGAGCACATAATCAATATATCATCCTCAAAAATATGTGACTGGTAAAAAATGAAAGACCTCAGAAAAAACAACACTATCCTCCCACCAACCTAAAAATAAATTACATAAGTTGATCACAGTTGATACCCAAAAAATTCAATATTAAGTGTATAGGACCCAATCACCAGACTTGCTATTAAAGTAGTAGGAGTGACATAAATATCCGGGAGCCTGATATAGTGGTCCATCCAAGAAAAGGGTAATGTGGATACAAAGGGGGCCCAAATTTCATTGACATTAACTTATGCCTTGCATAATGAAATTATTACAACCACAATAGGCCTACTATACACAGGATGATGCTGCTTGAGTTACTTTCGGCAATTAATAAATGTTGCTACATTTGGATTAGTTAAAAAAATAACTAAATTCCTGCGTAATCAGCTCATTATTCCTGACCTCTATACACAGGTTTTTTAAAGTTCATGAACAAATCTCTTGTTGGGTTTATCCTCAAGCACAGATATGTCTTTCTATCATTGAGCAGGTCATACACAACCAACATATTAGCGTCATATCCTCAAGACAATATCCCACCCTATCTGATGGTTTACACACCAAATTCATATTCACACATAACTTCTTAAAGCTCTAGTTTTTCTTCATGGTCAGTTGGTCATGCTTGTCCGTAGCTCTCATCTGATCCTTTCAGTCTTTGTTGATGAGGCAATAATAAAGAGCTGATTAGATTTAGATCTTTTTTAACACTAATCCAATGATAGCAACTATTCTATCATTGCCCAAAAGTACACAAGAAGCGTCACCTGTCCCTAGCAGCATAATCAATTTTGTCACTGGATTCTGGCCCCTTCTATATCCACAATACACTCGGACTTGAAGGACAACTGTCCGTCAGGCCTCCAGGTTTATACATGTCACTCCAACTAACTAAAGGCGAGTCTGGACATTGAGTCCCTTTAACACAAGCATTGAACAGTGAACTGGGATCTCGGTGTTAAACGACTTCTTCACACACAGAGTAATAATTTTCTGTCACATAATAATATTGTGTTTGTCACTAGTGAAGTTGTGTTAAACCCATAATTATTTTCTGTTTGAGCAAAAAATACTATCACAAATTACTGGCCACTGCTTATGGTAACCTATTATGCACAAGCCTTCAAGCTAACTTATTTCAGGTTTGTGGGAGGAAACTGTATTTTTTTTCCAGTCACTATCATTTGGTAAAATCTCCCACATCCATGTGGTAGTATACTTTAGTCAAATTCAAGCGCAATAACAAGATCTTTTCAAATCCCTTAGATCATAGGCAATATACACATTAGAACCTAAAGTTGATTTATTAATCGCAAACATCTGGTGTGATATACTGTACGCATTCAAAGAAGTTTTCCAAAACTTATAATGTGAAGATATACAACAAATGAAAAAGATCCAAAAAGAACTGACACGCCTCTATCCAGTAAAATTATATCAGTACATAATGTTGATTTTCTAAGTTTTGAGATTCTGGGTAGTTGTAAAGTACACTAAGCAGCCAGAAGGAATGAGCTCAATAAAAAGTTACTACAGAAGATTCGCTTATATACTGACTGGAAACATTAGCCCCTATTGCCTCAAATGAGGTTTTGCTTTTTCTGCCTTCTGTGATGCAATGGCAATATATATACATAAACATGATATCGTATTTAGTAAAGATACAATAATTCTCTACTTTGCGATTTCACTCATCTTCAGATTTATTATCCGCTTTTTAAGAATATATGTCCGCTATTTTTTGTATCTTCTGAATGTTATTCAAGACAGTTATACTTGATTGCTATATATTGCCTTTGGCTTAGTATCTTGACTATTAGCAATGTTGGAAAATTTAATCCTTAGAAATCATGTAAGCTGTATTGTATTAATATAGGAAGATATGTCAAATAGAAAATTTTTTAAAATAAATACAATAAATATATAATAGATTATTTATTAGCTGGAGAATTTCAACGATTATTCCAAATTATGATAGGGAGATGTCAATTCTCCCTCTATTGTTTCCTTCTTCCCTCTGTTGAATGATTAACAAAACCAAGTTTGTCCAACTGTATCACTGCGCATGCCTCAAATAACTTGACAATGAGCGAGCCAACAAGGTTCTTGGCATTGCAAGCCTCATTTCTGTTTCTATAGAAAAGAGATGCCAACTGCTCCGTTCTTGTTGTTTAGGACGGAGATGACAAATAGATGTTGCTATTTGTTATTCTTGCTGTCAATCAGCTAGATACCATTACATTTCTGCTAAACATGTTGGATTGTATCAGTGGTGAAGGGGGAATTCCTTTGTGATGTCCCTATAAAGCCTACAGGAACAGTCCTCAAATTATTTTTTTTTGATGAATATATGGTGTTTCATTTTTGTTTACATTTTAGTATAATTTTTTATTCCATTCAATTTGTGTAAATATATAAAAAATGCATAATAATTTTTAAAGTTTTCCCACTCCTTACCCCAGGGGAGCCATCCAAGAAAAGAGAGTTTTTTCTCATGTACAAAAACATGAATTAGCGTCTTGCTGTAAATGTGGAGCTGGTCGGGTGGTGACCATCAACATGCCTCCCCCTCCCTGTGTGCATAAGAGGGGAGGGGACTTATAATCTCTCCCATTTGTTGGTTACTGAGGAAACCATACAAAGCTGCTATATTCCATAGCTGAAAAATGGAAATCAGCGTGAGATTGTGATTACATATTAGGGGTGTGTCACAAATCGGCGTCTCTGACTCCGGTTACATACGCCTTTTAGTATATGTGTTTATGGTTTCCAACTGTCAGTCCCCAGACGGACCCAATCACTTTATCTAATAAATAGAAGTGTGATTAACATTGCAGTTTTAATCGAAACACTCAGCATCGCGTTCAGACAGTGATCACAGAACGTGTCCTCACTGCGTCTTTCGGACCGTTCCATGAATGACATATCAATTCTTGGTTCAAAAGACTCAATCCCCACGATACAAACACTGAGCAGCGCTTTGCACCGAAAGAACGCTGCCTTTGTGATGCACTAACGGGACATCAACACGGATCCAAAAGCAGATCCAAAGACGCGTTGCACAAATCCTTAGTCAATTTCCTATATAGGGGGGGGGGGGCGCAAGAACGCCACATAATATTCCTGCATCCCTGCTCACAGGTACCACAGGTGGCCAAGGTCAAAAAGGCCTCAGAACGAAACTTATCTATTTCACGATGATCACATATCTGTGTCTCTCCTGCAGTTGGACTAAAAAACACTAAAACTAAATCCTAAAAAACTTTCAGAAAACTGAGTTTTTTTTGTTTCGCCTGAAGTCAAAAGCTTGTTGAAAAAAACAGCCATTTTTGCACCTTTTTTGTCATGTCTTGAAGTCTGGTAGTATTAATGTCTGCATAAATCAAGCAATTGGTGTGACTCCGCCTACAAAAGAGAATTTACAGCACAATAAAGGCATACAAGGATCCGTGTTGGTTCAAATTCAGCTACTGGTTTTTTGGATGGTTTGGATGCAGCATTCCTCCATATAGTTTTAAATTGGCCCCTGCTGCGTCTTCTGACAAGAATCGATGTCAATTCTGAACATCCAAAAGAGGGGATCCGAAGACCATGAGGACCCATCAGAGATAACTTCATCTGAACACGATACTTGTTTCATATTAAAACAATGTAAATCACCCTGCATTTGTTAGATACGTGTTTAGTCTTACAGAATCGGATTATAGCGTCAACTTCCGCAGCGAAACGACTTAGCGTCAAATCCGCAGCGAACTGAGCTTATCGTCAAAATCCCAGCGAACGAGCTTATCGTCAAGATCCGCAGCGAACTTATCTTAGCGTTCAAGATCCGCACGAACGGAGTTTAGTGTCAGACTGTAAAAAACTGAAATTTACGACACAATCCTTAACACGGATTATTAGCGGCAAAATCTGTAAAGTATCGAATTTTCAGCATCAGAAGCGAGGGAACTTTATACACCAAAATCCACAAAGAAAAGGATATTTTTGTGTCATAAGCGAAATTTTATTAGTGTCAGAAATAGTAAAATACATATCCGTTTTTTAAAAAAAACCAATTCTTGCGCCAAAATCCGTTATAAAAAAAGCATTTTTAACGTCAAAGCGAGAGAACTAAAATTAGCAGAAAAATCTGAATAGTGCAAAAAGTCGTTAGCGACAAAAGCACGAACACGAATTAGGAATCAGGACACTTCACCACCTGTCAGCCTCTTCTCTGACAGCCAAGCCTGGGATCACAGACGGACTGACAAAAGTTCAGTACTCCCCTCTGCTTCCACAATCAGGACTGCATGCTCCCTGCAGACAAATAGACAAGCTTGACTCACAGCAGGTGATGATGGAGGACTTTCCTCACGAAGTTAATCTACGGGAATCTTTGTATTCTCTTACCTCATTGTTTACTTTATGGCAGCTTCATTGGTTCCCTGCAATTCACAGAGCAGATGGTTCTCTCTAAGGGGTCAGCTCTTACACACAGAATCTCTAAGACTCTCTTTACAGACTCACAATCAATTAACACAAAAGAGGATAAAAAGAAGATAGAAAACACACACAATTACTGCAAAAACAAAAAAAAAATGCGAACACAATCCCTTTAAATAAAGCGGTCGTTTTGCTTTACATTGCCCAAACCGCCAAAGACACTGGATAACAGCGAAACAGTTTGAAGAAGGTGAAGTTGCATTTCTACTAGCTACCCTGGTCCTGTAATACATATGTGTTTTCCTAACAATATACACTACTGGTGAAACATTACTTTCATAGTGCGATGGTGCTTTGTAAGAGATATACGCCACTGATGAATACCATACATAATAGTTTAACAACATTTGAAGTTTAGTTTCCTATTTACTTTGAATATTATTGAAAGTTATGTTTAATGGAATACTAATACTGGTAGAGAATTGGCTTTTTCTTTGCCTAGAGGCAAAAAGATTAAATAACAATGTTTTGGTGAGCGGGCCTCGTTGGTATGTAAACATGTAATAGGTTGTCTGCACATCAAACCTATTCTGCGCTAATAAGTAAAAGGTTACATTATCAATTGCAAAAAGAGATGATTAATGGCTTTCGTCAGTCCCCACAGGCAGCAGTATTTCGGTACGCTCAGTCTGTTAACTGTGCACAAGCTGTTGTAGTAAAGTGTATTGTAAGTGAACTAATGTGGAAACTGCAAGGACCATGTCCCATTTATGTAGAGGTGAAAAACATTCAAACAAAAGTTTCACAAGTGGACTGACGCACACAGTGGGTAAAAAAAACACTCACACCAAAATGACTGGGGTGCCACGCAGATGCCTATGTAAAAATAACAGTTCATAAACCAACTACTATGGGTCTTGGAACAGAATGATATATGCCATACAAACAATTCGATTTTTAACAGCATCCTTCAAATGGGAACCTAAAATGATTGGCAAGGTTGCCTTCTACAATTGTGACATTTCTGATTCATTAAATGATAGTTATTGTGAGTCATGCAAAAAATAAATAAATAAAAACAAACACCTTGCAACCATTGCTGAAGAAACACAAGCTTTTATTGGCAGCATTATTGTCTAAGGCAACCTGGGCAATGTACGGCACCGAGGAGCCCATCCGGCCCGCCAGCTCGTCATGCGGCCCGCGCGTACCATCCCAGTCAGCTAATAGTAGCGCTGACGCCCGCCGCGGCCGGTATTGCCTAGAGGCCGCCGCGGGCCGTCAGCGCACTATTGCCAGGTGAATTAGGCATTCGACGCGATGAACTCCGTTCCAATCCCACTGCGCCGCGCCTCCCTGGCGCACACAGAGTAAAACCTCATGTGCGGCCCAGGAGCTGAGAGAGCGTCCCGCGCTGCGCATGAAAAAAACGTCATCACGCCCACCAGCCCAGAAGCTCCTCGACAGAGATGAGAGCGCTCGGCCGGGAAGCAGTAAGCCAAGTGGGTATTATGTTTGTTAATTTTGTCATCAAACTATATATCCAGCCTGTTGAAGCCCTAACTATATGCCTGCCATGGAAAGCCAATTAAAAAAAAAGTAACTATCTAAAGGCCTCCTGTGAAGCCCTATCTATAGGCTGCCTGTGGGAAGCCCTGTTCTATATGCCTGCCTGTGGGAAGCCCTGCTATATGCTGCCTGTGGAAAAGCCCGGTCTATATCCTGCCTGTGGAAGCCCTGTCTATATGCCTCCTTGGAAATGCCCTGTCTATATGCCAGCCTTGAAAGCCCAATCTACACTACCGGCCACATTTATAGTACACCTGTCCACACTGCTCGTAACACTTATTCTAATCACCAATCACATGGCGTCAACTCATCATTTAGGCATGAAGACATGGTCAAGACAATCCCTGCATTCAACACCGAGAATCATAGGAAGAAAAGGTGATTTAGTGCCTTTGGAACGCAGGGTTTTTAGGAAGCCAGAAGGGCTGTCTGAGTATTTCAAACGCTGATTCTCCTGGGATTTTCAACGACCACAACCATCTCTAGGTTTACAGAGAATGGTCCCGAAAAAGAACAAAACATCCAGGACGGCATCCAGTGGCGAAATGCCTTGTTGATCGCCAAGAAGGTCAAAGAAATGGGCATACTTGTACGAGCTGAAGAAAGGCAACAGCGACTCAAATAGCCACCCGTTACTACCAAGTTACAGAAGACATCTCTGAACGCAGTAAGCGAACTTTGAGGCAATGTCTACAGCAGCAGAATACCACACCGGGTTCCACCTTTCAGCCACAACAGAACTGAGGCTCCAATTTGCCCCAGCTCATTCGAAAATGAACAGTAGAAGATTGGAAAAACGTTGCCTGGTCATTTAGTCTCGATTATCTGCTGCGACATTCGAAGGTAGGGTCATTAATTTGGCTCACCAACAGAAAGCATGATCCATACTGCCTGTATCAACGTTCAGCGTGGTGGTGGAGTCAAGTGTAGGAGTTATTTCTTGCACTCTTGGGCCCCCATGTACAATGAGCAACGTTGCAACACTTTTGAATCTATGCCAGAAAGAATTTGAGTGCAGGTTCTGAAGGCAAAAGGGTCCCAACCCGTACTAGCATGGTGTACCCTTAATAACTGGCCGGTGAGTGATATGCCTGCCTTTGAAAGGCCCAGTCTAAAGTCCAGCCTGTGAAATGCCCTGTCAAAGCCTCCTGTGGAAAGCCCAACTATATACCTGATTGTGGGAACCCTATACCTATATACCCTGCTTGTGGGAAGCAGCAATATACCTGCCTTGGGAAGCCTGTCTATATACCGTGCCTTGATACCCTGTCTATATACCTGCCTGTGGATAGCCCGGTCCTATATACCTTCCAGTGGATAGCCGCTGCTATATACCTGCCTTGAAATAGCCTGCCCAAATTCAGCCTGTGGAAACCCTGTACTATATACCTGCCCTGTGATAGCCCTTCTATAAACCCCTGTGGAACAGCCCTGTCTATATACCTCCTGTGGGAACCCACATGCTTGGTGGAAGACCTAACCTACTTATAATAGCCTGCCTTTCTTTACAAATCCTGCCTGTATGGACCCTAAATAGCTATATACCTGCATGATTGGAGCCTTAAATATACTGCCTGAAGGGTCTATATCTATCTATAACCACTTGAGAGAGCTGTATCTATCTATATATCTGCTGAGAGAAGCTGTATCTATCAAATATTCCTGACTGAGGGAGCTGACTAACTAATTCCTGCTGTGTGGGACTGTAACCTATCTATATCCTGCTTGTGGGGAGCTGTACCTATCTATATTCCTCCTTGGAGCTGTACCTATTATAATCCCTGCAGAGGGAGCTGAACCTATCTATAATACCTCCTGTGGGGAGCTGTAACTCACTAAATACCTGCCTGTGGGAGCTGTTCTATCTATATACCTGCCTGTGGGACTTACCTATCTAATACCAGGGGGGGCCATTGTAGCTGAAACTATCAATATACCTGCCTGTGGGAGCTGTCTCAAAATACAATATACTGCCCATCGGGTACCTATATCAAATACCTGACGAACATCGGGGAGCTGGTATATACCTGCCAACGGAGGGACATACACTACATACCTACCATACTGAGGAGAGCTGTATATACATGCTAAACAGCTGTACCATAGTAAGGCAGAGTAAAAGATACATCCCCCAGTAATTTCCACAAAATAATGACCCAAAAAACGATTTTTCCCCCCATCAACCCATGTTTTTATTATTCCGCCACCAAAAGCATCGCACCTTTTTCATGCTGCCCGATGGTAAAATAATATGCCCACTGCCCTGGTCTATGAATGTTTTTGGCACACTTTTGGCCTACAAATCCATGTGAATGCAATCTAACCATCTGGGTATGAATCCATCAGATATTACACCCTTTCATGACAATGCTAAAACGTCTACATTGGTTAAAAGATCATGACAAAACTTTCAAACTACCTAGCACTCTAATTTCATCAACAGAACCCAATAGTAGCACTGTGAGGTCTATCGATCGCGTATTCGTCTATGAATCCTCCTCCGTGTACCCTCTCACATCGTTGTGGATCGCCACATTGAGCATGGCTCGAGAAACCTGTGACAACTTACATGGCCTGGCTGAGGCAGTCCCGCAACCCGTCCAGCTAGCTGATCCCAGTGCCGCAATGTGCATCTCTAATCCTTATGTTTCACATACTTCAGCCACTCACAGTAAAGTGATTTTGGATTACTTTCCAATAAATAAATCAAAAACCCAAGACTTCCACATTTAGTTTTCCTAAATAATCCTTGTATAAAATCTGATTATGGACATAATAAAAAAATTCTAAAGGTTCACAAACCTTCAAACCCCACTGTATAGACCAAAATACAAAAGTAAACATCTAAATAATAATATGGCAATAATTAGCATTTATTGCATGAAATACGTAATTCCTACAATAGAAAAACAGAACTTACTAGTAATATTGCACAGAAACCTTTGTTGCAATTAAGAGGGAAGAACCATTTTTCCCTTTAGTTCTTGACCAAGTGTGCGCACACACTGCAAGCAGGATTTTTTCCCACTCCTCCATACAGATCTTATCCGAAGTCTTCAGGTTTTCAGGGGCGTCCGCGATCTATATTGAGGGTTCATTCCCTTCAAAAGATTTTCGATTGGTTCATGCTTGGAGACTGTAGCCACTCCAGGACTGCAATCTTCTTATGGACCACTCCTTATTGCTCTGGCTATTTTTCAGATCAATTGTGCCTGCTGGAAGACCCAGTATGACCCATCTTCAATGCTCTAAAAGGGGTTTTCTTATTACATTAAATGGTCCCCTTCAGAATAAGAGAACGTTACAACATTCAACTTGCAATTGGATGTCATTTGCAACATCTGTCCATTTTTCACTGTCTCCTTTTAACTTTGTTTTTCCGTAAACACTGTTCCAAAGCCGGTCGATTCCACCTCCTTTCATTTCATTGCTACGCTCTACTATTGACATTCACTGGAAAGTTCAATGCTGCCCTCACTCTGAAATAAGGGGCCGGCGGCATTTCCACACTGCATATCAAGCACTCACAGAAACACCAGGACTCTTCTACATCAAAAAACAGCATAATTGTATCAGGTGCCTAAATGCTGCTGCATGAAACATAGAAGGGGAAAAGAACAGATCAGTGCTGCTCCTTGATGAGTCCATAGAAACGATTCACGTAACAGACCTTCAGCTTTGAGTGAAAAAGATCAGTGCTTTGAGTTCATAAAGACTGAATGCAGGCTGTGCTATTGAAATAAACAGCTCTTCCAAAATAAGCTCCTAGAGAGAATGACAGTGACCAGTGACTCAGGCAGAGGGTACGTGCGGGGTGGGGGAGCAGGGATGTGCATCCTCCTCCAGATGATCTCAAACAAACACACTGACTCCGGAACGGGCACGAACAGAGAAGGGGGATGATGTCCCCCATCCACTTCATTAAAAAACACCCACTGTGAGGGAAGACCGCCCTAGATTGAGGACCTTGAAAAATGAAACTACAAGAAAACAGACAAGCATGAAGCGATAAATCCCCTTTAAATAAGGAAAGGAGTTTTGCCAAAACCTTTGCGAAACATGGCCCCATTAACCTCCCTTCAACAGAGTGCAGTGTTCCTGTCCCCTTATGCAGAAACAAAAAAACAAAATGGTTTAAA
>JAODAL010062462.1:0-19744 GCA_025379985.1 Phyllomedusa bahiana | reverse complement strand
CCCCCCTTCATTGAGGTAAAGGGATTTTTAATTTCGTAAGGCCCAGACATTTTTCCTACGCCTTACGTAACTTGGGAGGACGGTTTTAACAAAAAGAGGAAAAGAGTTTTTGTCCATAAAAGATAAAGAGTTTATCAAAAAATGGACAGAGAAGTTAAGGATAAATCAAACATTGGGTTGCACCCTTACCCTTTGGGCTGAAAGAGCCAGGTTCCTAAAACCGGGAAAAGCATTACCCAATTATCCCCTTTGCAAGTACATAAAAAAACAAGTGAGATGAAAGTCATATGGGGCCCTTCATGAAAAGATTTTTTCTAAAGGACCACGCAGAGCCAGCTCCCCTTTTTTGAAAGAGCATGAAAAATGGGTATCTTCCCTTCCCTTTTGGGGTGTATCATCAGAAACCCCCAAAACCAGATCGGGTGGTGTTTGACTCCAGTGCGCATCAGGGCTACCCCTGAACGCGTTTCCTAAAGGCCCAACCCTACCAAAGTTGGTGGGAGTGCTTATGAGATTCAAAGGACAGTCGCCCTTACCGCTGACATTGAGCAAATGTTCCATTGTTTTTATCGTACGAAAACCCCGAAATTACCCCAGGTTTTTGTGGCACGGGACAATGACACAAAAGGAAATTCGAATCCCATGAAGGGGCCGGTTGGGAAAAATCCTTCAACCCCTGTCCACTTTTGGCCGCAAAAGGGCTGTGCTATGGGAGTCCCGGTTTTTGGGAAGGTTTCTGTCACTTTGTTGAAAGAGACCTTTTTACTGGACGGGCGCACTAAATTTGCCCCCAGCAGAAAAAGCCTAGACCCCGTCAAAAGGCACAAAGGTATCTTTCTAAAACTTTTCTGCATTACACAAAAAAGCCTCCAAAAGTAATGGTCTGAAAACCTTTCCCCAGCGCGTGCCGCAGAATTTTTGAGACTTGAACCCCTTTGGGATAGCGACCCCCCATGCAGAAAGTCGGGTTTTGGTGGGATTTTTTGAATGATTTTTTTGGGTTCCAAATTTAATTGTACGAAAAAACCTTCATAAACGGGGGTTCCTCTCAGTGGTAAACACCTATATGATCCCGGGGTTTTTTTTGCACCCTTTGGGACAAGGGCAAATTCCCTATTTGGACAGTCTCAAAAAATTTTGAGGACTGGGTGTCCCTCCCCCTTGACAAGCAGGGGAAGTGGGGTCCGGAAAAGAATCCCTGCCGCCTTGGACAAGATTACTATCTTTGTACTTTCCCCAGCATTCTTTCCACAGCCGGGAGGGGAAGTCCCCATTTCTCAGATGCTCAACTGGGGCTTCGTTTCCTCTGCCTCCCTCAAGGTAATTGACAATTGCAGTAAAGTTCTTGTGGGATTCTGTTTGGAAAGGCTAAACTGTCCTAAACCAGAGCACCCCACCCCCAAGACTTGAATTTGGGGCGTGTATTGTGTAGAGATCGCGAATTTATTCACGTGAGCTTTATATTCTGTGGATGACATTCGTTTACATGAAACAAGGTTGTCTGGGTTCATAAAAACCAACTAAACGCTTTTAGTCTATGTCAGTAAAAGATCGAAAAGGTTTGGAATCCTTAACCCTAAGATGGCACTAGTTCCTCTACCTCAACCCCGCAGCGTGCCCCCAGCCCCGTCTGTTGGTGCCCCCGCCCAAAAAACTCTTTGGGTGGGGAGGTCCGAGTTCTTGCGAAGGAGTAAAAAAACATCTGATGAAGACGACTTAGTCTCCGGGGCCCCGACAACGATCCCAGATTGTCTAAGTGGTCCCTATTTACCAAGTCTGAAGGGGTTTGGTGGGAAATTTTCACCGCTTTGAACCTTTCCAGATGGCTAAAGCTGTACGCACCATCCAAGGTTGCCCTCGCGCAGTGCTTTCCGTTTAAAATTTATATTACTGATTGTCTGGTTTGGATGTGTACAAACCCCCCCCCTGCGAAAACTTACCTAAGTGAGAGTTAGTGATCGTAAAGTGCGCAGAGTGCTTTTTTATTTAAAATGAAATGTTTATAAAAAACAGGAATTCCCAAAAAAAAAGCCCCGTTGTTTAACTTAAAAAACCGTAGTCGACGACCATGGTATGCCAAAGGATTGGTGGTCGCCTGAACAGGGCCAAGATAGAGATGTGTGAAAAGAATCCTCTAAATTATTCCTGGCCACATCATATCGCTACGTTGCTCATACGGCATTATCACGAAAGGGTCAAGCACCAGGGCAGACATTTCACCGAGGGTGCTTTAAGAGCTGCAGGCCTATGGATAGTAGAGCAAAAAGGACGGATTCCCTCACCTAATTAAACAACTGTGTTACGTGTCGCAAGTCAAGGGTAAATTTCAGCAACAGCAAATGTCTGACTTGCCAGTGACAGGACAAGCATGAGCCACGTTTACCTATGTTGGCACTGGATGTTTTTGGGCCATGGACAGTCTCTGCACGCAGAACCAGAGGTGGTCATGTGAGGGGCAAACGATGGGCGGTTGTTGTTTTACATGCATGAGTGTCCCGTGCGATACTTTATTGAAGTTATAGAACCCTTTGGACACTTCCAGTTTTATCAATGCCTTGAGACGTTTTCTCGCCATCAGAGGACCAGTAAAGCACTTAAGATCCGACTGTGGAACCAACTTCACAGGTGCCTGCCGAGAACTACAAATAGACTCTAAGCCAGTTCAGAACTACTTGGCCGACAACGGTTGTACATGGATCTTCAACCCTCCTCATGCCTCTCATATGGGTGGATAATGGGAAAGAATGATAGGCATAACCCGTAAGATATTTGACTCGATGTTCAGAAACTCAAACTCCTCAAGGCTCACCCATGAGACCTTAACCACATTCCTAGCTGAGGTGTCTGCTATCGTCAACTCAAGACCTCTTGTTCCTGTATCTGCGGACCCAGAGTCTCCTGTCTTCTCACTCCAGCAACTCTCCTCACTCAGAAGCTCGGATCTGTGCCAGTTTCCCCCTGAAGAGTTTTTCCTCTGGTAACATCTATCTGAAACGGTGGAAAATGTTCAGCATCTCGCCAAATTGCTTCTGGAGCAGATGGAAAGGAGTATTGGTCTTCTCCCAAGGAAGAAGAAAGGGGAAAAAGGTTAAACCAAAAAAAGGTGGGAGATCTTGTTTGTGAAGGACCAGAAAATAGAGGAAATTTTTGGCCCTGGGGCTCTTTTAAAAGGTTTTTTTCCCAGCAAAAGGTGGTAGAGTCCGAAAAGGTGGGAGTGAACTTCACACGACAAGGGGTTTCCCAAAGACTTCATCGGCCCTTGGGGGGGTTGAGTGCCTCTGTTCCCATTGGGAATGGTCACGCTCAACGGTTTTAAAGTACATTGATAAATTTGTCTTCACCGGCTTTTCCTAACTCTGCGGGATTATTCCATTGAACTTTTCCTGTTTTCTGTTTTACAGTTTTTTTGTTGTTTATTACTTTTGTCTTTAGGTTCCAAAAGATAATTCTCAAAAGACATAGAATTTACATTATGTTGGTTTATGTGTATTAAAAATCCAAGGATTTCAGAGGGATTTATGTGTCACGCTTCTTTTTAGTACTGTGCAATGTTTTTTTTCTTATACTTAAAATGGCCCCCGTGGCTAAAGGGTTTCTTGTTTTTAATCACGTCCCTGCTCTTTAATTAATTTTCCCATAGTACTTGTTTTCCTTTTTCCCTCCCTCTCTCTTAATCACGTCCCGTTTTTTTTGTATCCAGCTTGGTGAAGGACTTTCTATCTTCACTGTGATGTAGCATTGTGTTTTGACCCCCCGGCTACAGTTCTTCAAAGGTAAATCCCTTTAAAAAGTACCTTAAGCAAATCCATTGCATCTTTTCTAAATGCAACGGTACAGTGGAACTTTTGCGGAGTTCACTGTCTACCTTAGTTATATGGAATCTCTCACAACCTTCAGGGATTTCTCTAACGTTATCTGTGGCAGAATATAGGACCCGCCACATTGGAAATTGGGGTGTTGACAATTTTTGGGTTAAACTACACCAAATTCCTATATCTGAGTTTTTGGTTTTTTGTTTGTGATGTATGGTGTAAAAATGTTGTGTGGCACCCTTTCAAAAATATAGGAATACAGGAAAAAGGGTCTCGTATCCCATTGAAGGACCAGAGAAGACCGGACATGCACACAATCAAGATACCCATCTTGTGCCGAACTGACAGCAAAGTCTAATCTTTTGGAGGTTGTGCGTTCAAAAAATAGTAGAGGAATTCCCAAAAAAAAACTGTGCTTTTGGTTTAATTTATGAAGAAATAATCTTTTTTTGATCATCTCTGTCTGTGAAATTTTTTAAGACTGGCAATGGTTGTTAAGAAAAGGCTTTGTTACAAGCCGGATTTGGGGATTAAAGTTTTTGGAAATCTTCGAAAATTCTGCTGAAACGCCCTTTTGGGCCGGGGAAATGAAAAAATCTGTGGCAGTTACACGCACAGTTCTGGGGGATTTTAAAAACCTGCGGGATTTCTGGGGTTTTTCCCGTTGGTTCCCGACATTAACTTGGGACTGTTGGAAAATTTTTAAAAAACGTGTTTTTAGATCTGCAAAAAACGCGGCCAGGCATTTTAAAAATGCTTTGTTTTTTTGGATGGAATTTTAAGTTTGCTGTGTAGACATAGCCTAAGGGTCTTTTGACAGGTTTATTAAACTATAACAAACTTTTTTAACATACCACTATGTATAAGCCAAGCGCACAGTCTGGTGGGTCTTTATGCCTTTCTGGGGACACCGAGGTCTCTGCTAATCTTCGGCGGAGTTGTGGGAGGGAGTTTTTTCCCCTCTACATAGTTTGCTGTCTCAATTTCCCCCCTAGTTACAGTACTGGTATCTCCTGGTGTCTCTTTCTGGTGCCTGACTTAAAGGGGTTGTCCCTCTCACCCAAAATTAAACTTTCCCCCTGCTGCCCGGAAATTTGGGGGACTGTTCAGGATTTTTGGACTGCCAAAAAACTTAAGTATAAGTTTAAATCTTAAGTTATTTTGTCTAAGACTTTTTAAATGATATTTAATGATTTGTCTTAAAAATTAAAGGGACAAAAAATTGGGGTTTAAAAAAATATAAAAAATAAAACGAATAGTCGACCCTGTTGCTATATGGGTTTTGAAGGGCCCTTGGAGATGGCTATGGGGGAGTTATTGCTTTGGAGGTAAACGCATTTCTTAAAATGTTGGACATATTTATAATAATAGTACCACAAAAGACATTTATCACCTATCCGCAGCATCACTGATCTGATCCATGGGGATCCCACTGCTGGGACTGAGCGCTGTACTTGGTTATTTCCATCAGCCCCTAGTTCTGAAGGGCAAACAAAATGTTTGATATTCCCATTCAAAACCCCTTTCCCTTGTGAAGCAGGAAGGAAAGGAGGGAGGAGGTAGGGCCCCAATTTAGCGACATTAATATCCCCGCGTGTGAAACCCAAAAACGTTGAAATTTTGTTTGAGAATTTTTTGAGATGGTTTTCAAAGTGAATTTTGGATGTTTTTTTTGACGGATTTACAGTAGAAAAGAGTCCCTTCACTATAGGGGGTTTTGGTCGTGTTTGGGGGGCTTTTTTTTTTTTTTTGAAAAAAATACGGGGGAAAAGAATGAAAATTTTCACATTTTTTGTGAAAAAAAGATTTTTAAAATCCGTCCTCAAAAAAAAACCGAGTCGTGGGACTAAAAATTTTTTAAAAAAGTCGCGGCCCCCATGAGCTTTTTTTTGTCGTTTTTTGCTTGTTTTTTTTTTTTAGAAGGAGAAAGAAAAGTAAGCAATGGCTTACACGTCTACAGAAAAACAGAACCATTGGGGGAAGGAAAAACAGCAGTACAAGCTTGTGATTGGTGGGGTCACCCCTGCATCTTGGCTTTTTACAACTGTGTTGTCAGTTAGTGTCTAAAAAAAGGTATAAATAAAACAGAGATGTGTGTTATAAAGTTTAGGGAGAGGTTAATTTCCCCTGCAGTTAGGGGGAAAAAAAGGGGTCGTCATTGGGTTGTTTTTAAAAATGGTTAAAAGAGTTAAGTGTGGGACGTGTGTGAGCAAGCGCCAGTCGAAAGCTGGGCAGGGTAGGGGCTAGTTACACAGTTAAATAGTCAGCCCGTAGCTCTGCCCCCAGTTCCGTGTTTGTTTGAATGTGTACTAGTTGGATTGAAGCAGGAAAAAAAAGGGGAACCCCAAATTTTCTGCCGGCAGTAGGTAGGGGAGGCTGGGGGGGGAAACCCCCACTTACAGAAAGAACGAGGGAAAAAAAACAGTTAAACCCAAAGGGGAGCAAGAGAAAGTGTGAAACCATCTGAGAAGAGGAGAAAATGAGTGGTAAAAACGTGATAAGGGGGCATTTTGGGGGGGCTTAATAGAGCGGGGGACCTTTGAGGGGACGAAAAGTGTCCTGATCATCAGGGTCCGCAGCAGGGCTGGGCCGGGTCGGACAGAGATTTTGTAAGGAAGGTCATTAAAAAGGAGTTTGTCTGGTTTCGTGATGTGTGCTTTCTGTCCCAAGTAAAGTTGCGACTGATAATAGAAATGTAACATGACAGTGAAAAGTGAAAAAAAAAACCCTGAAGTTTCCAAAAATTTGTTGTCTGCTGTCTTAAGCACTGTGGCCACACAGACCCCTACTACGATCCCATCCCCTACTACTCCACCCCTCATCACCCAATACACCTGCAATGCCAATCTTTACGGCAAGCACCTGATATTTTTTATTAGAAACCAAAAAGTGCCCAAAAAAAATTTATAATCTTGGGAAACAGGCATGCCGAGTTAGTTTTTTGCCCCTTTGTTTGTCTTATTTGAGAAAAAATCGTGTCATCTAAACGGAAATGCTTTTTTTACATGGCAGTTAATGATTACCCTTTTAAAAGCGTGAAGACAAAACAAAAAACTAAATATACTGTAACTTAAAAAAAATGTTTTAATCCCATTCTTTGTTATCACATGTAAACACTGGGGCAGTTACAAAAAAGAATAAAAACCCCAAGTCATAGAAATTGTCTTGGAGAAAAATGAATTTTGAAAAGCTGTTCCCCCGAAGGGGATTCCCCACATTTATGACAAAAATCTGATTAAGGCCCCATTCCAATTTTTTGTTAGAGCCTTTTCACGGGAAATTTTAAATTTTACCTGGAAAAAGTTCTATCCCAGTAGAGCCAAAAAAAATTTAGGGCAAACATAGTCTCTTTTAGACTGCGATTTTCTTTTTCGTGTTTGTAGCCGTTTTAGGGATGTTACACAGGTTTTTGGAGAGGTTTTCGGAGCGTTTTTTCGGCCAAAACGTTTCCCAAAAACGCCCCAGTTCTTTTAATTGATTCCTATTAAAAATCGTTTTTGTTCCACCGACGAGGTTTTTACATGCTTTTTTGGGCAATGAAAAGAAGTGTTTTTTCAATTTTTGAAAGGGCGTTTTTTGGCGCGGGTTTTTGGGGCGGTTTTGTCCCCGGAAATTTATTTTTATGGGGGGGAAAAACCTGTCAAAACTGATCAAAGCCTCGTCAAAAACCTCTTTTGAAGAAGCGTGTTTCAGGGGGGTTTTGATGTGGTTTGGACGGGTTTTTTGGAAAAAAAACGCTCCGAAAACATGTCCCCAAAACCCCATCCAAAAAAAAAGTGTGAACATGCCTTTCGCGGCACAAAAATTTTGGTTTATATGATAAAGGTGTAAAATGTCATCATTCGGTGGTTTTTCAAAACTTTTAATAAAACCTGAAGTTCTTTTGTGTCCTAAGATTTTTGAGGCCCCAAAATTTCGGGGACGTAAGGGTTCCCTTTGGGGGTTCCTTTGCAAATTGGTTCTAAAGTGTTAGGAGAATAAAATAGAATATTTATCAAAAAAGGGTGACGAAAATCCGGATACTGTGTATTGTGTCTGTGTGTCGGTATCTTCCCCAAGGTATCCAAAAAAGATACTGTGTGTGGTGATTTTGAAAGAACTGTGCACTCCTATATCCTACTTTTAAAGGGCGTTCCCAGAAAGTATGAAAAGCGTGGGTTTCAACGAGGAAAGTGGCCGACTGCCCGGTCAGTAAGCCCCTTATATTATGTCTTTTGCGGGGGGCAGTATGGCTGAAAAATTTCTTGAGTAAAATCAGCGTCATCTAAACGACGATTTTTATTGTATATGGCACTCTTTGAGAACGTACTACAGGATTCTGGATCTTATTTAGTGGTATTTTTGGCACGCATATGGAACATACCTGAAATACTTTAGGCGTGTTAACGGCTTTTTCAAGGCGGTTTTTTGAGCTGGTTTCGTGCAAAACCGGCGGAATAAAGGGGGGGCGGGGGCGGGGGCCGAGGGGGGGCGGGCGCGCTCCCCGGCCCCATAGACTGTATTATTCGGCGGTACACGCCGTAAATAATGTGCATGTACTTTTCCCCCCGGGGATTGCCCGGGGGGGGGGGAGGACGAGGAATCCCCCTGTTCTCTATGACGCAGTGGATTACCGTAATTAGACGGGGTTGGCGCCGTACGCAGCGCAAATCCGGGCGGAGTTTCGGGCCAATCCGCGGACAAATAAACCGTGTGAACAGGCCAAAAAGTATGCTGTCTTTGTTCCTATACAACCAGGCGGGGCGTTTTCTAGGTCCCAAAAAATCCGGGGTGGGCCCCTTTTGTTTTTCCCGCCTCATTTTGAACTCGGGGGTTTTTTACAGAGAAAAACCTTTGTTCCCGTCCCTAATTTTCTCACATCCCACACAGTCCGTCCATCTTCGCGTCCTGTACAGTAAAAATCACCCAAAGACAAATTTACCTTTTTTTAGAAAAATTTCACCTTTAAGGACAATACCCCTTAAAAAGTACCAAAATCACCGTACATGGAGCAAATTACCGAAAGTGATTGTGCTAAAAACCCCCCTACAAAAAATAAGACCCAATATTTATTAAGGCTCAAAATAATCCTGCCGACCTGACCGAACGCAACCCCCACATGTGACTACCAACTGTACAAGGCTTGATTTTCATTACACCGCCTACAGTGAAATAGTGGGAGTACTAGTTTTAGTAGGCTCTGCAGCATATAAAGTGATTACCCCTGCTGTTTTCATTTAGTAATCCCCCGGAGTCTTTTTCTGATCGCGTCGTTCATTTTTTTTCTCCTTTCCCGGTTAAACCTTCCTGTGATTTCTCCCCGGGCCCAAAACTCGTCTCTGAGGATTTGGAACAAAAAATCTCGAATCCTCACATTTTTTGGGGCCCCCAGGCAGGATTGGGGGCCCAAAGGGGTATATGGGGGGCATGAGGCAGAATTAGGACATGGGCGGGTATAGGGCCTGAGGCAGAATATAGGGGGTGGGCAGGTTAAAAAGGCACTGAGGGGTATTTAGGGGGATGGGCGGGAATAGGGGGCCCCGGAGGTATGGGGGGCCAAAAGGGAGGTATAGGGGGGCCCGGCAGTTATGGGGGCCCAAAAGGAGGAAATTAGGGCATTGAGGGGGTTAGGGGCCCAGGCAGATATGGGGGACTGAGGAGTATATAGGGGCCACATGCGGTTATGGGGGCCAAGGCAGTATTTGGGGAACAGGCAGTTTGGGGCCCCAGGCAGGTTTTAGGGTTTTGGGCGTATTGGGGGCCTGAGGCAGTTATGGAGGCCCCAAAGGGGAGGTTATAAGGGCACTGAGGCAGTATATGGGGCAATGAGGGGGTATTGGGGGCCACAGGCAGGGTTTGGGGGGGACAGGCAGGTATATGGGGAACGGATTTATGGGGGCCCCAGGAGGGATATGGGGGGGGACAGGCAGTAAAAAGGGGGCCAAAGGGATAAAAGGGTGCACAGGCAGTATAGGGGGCCAAGGAGGTTTAAAAAAGGGAACCCGGAGATAGGGGGCCACAGGCAGGGATTATAGGGGCCCCAGGGGTTATGGGGGCCCCGACAGGGATATGCGGGCCCCAAGGGACTTGGGGGTACGGCAGGGATATGGGGGACAACAGGCATTATAGGGGCACGGCAGGGTATGGGGGCCACAGCAGGCATTATAGGGGAACGGGAATATGGGGGGCCCCAGGCGGCATTATGGGCACAGGCAGTTATGGGGCAGAGGAGGGGAAACGCTATAAAATTAAAAACTTTTTCTAACCCTTAAATCCCCCCGGCGAGCGCGCTCCCTCCCCTTCGCCCCCCTCCTCCCCGGCAGTTCGGGGGCACGGCCTATGTCCCTTGTGCGCCGGGACAGGCGCGTGCGTTGACGTGATGTATGCGACGCTGCCGGCTCGGCGCACGGGGCCCGGGGCGGGCCCTCAGCGTTTTGTGAGGACCCGGAGCCTCGCGGTGTAGGACCTGCGGGTCCCACACTGTTGGGGGGCGGGGGCCGCCGTTTTTCCTTTTGCCCCAAAAAAGGAGGCCCTCAGGTGTGTGGTCCAGGGAAGCCATGCAGCTGGGGGCCCAGTCGGTGCCCCAGGCCAGCGCAGAGGCCTGGGCCCGGGGACCGGGGCAAGGGGGTTTTATTGGGGGCCCAAAAGCCCGAAAAAAAGCTGCAAAAGCCCCTGCCCAGAGCTCATTTTTATTTTTCCCAGTGCACTATTGAGTGAAAGCTGATTCTGATTGGTGCAAAGGCTTGTTTGGGTTTGCTTGGGGCAAAAAGCGTTTATGCTAGCAGGTTTCATAAAAAGGGTTATTGTATCCGAAAAAGGTCAGCTGTTTCAAGAACTGTACAACTTTTTTTTATATTTTTTATTTCCTGAAAATCCTGTTTTTAAAACCTTCTTTAGCAAAAGTTGTCTTCTTCCCCCTTTTTTTCCCTTGGGGTTTCCTCCATAGGGGGGTTTTCCCATTTTTAGTTCAGTGTGATGCGAATAGGGCCTCTTATGTGCCAAAAAGAGACAGGGCAAATGCAGTTTGGTCCTGTTTAAGGTTTTGTCCTTTGTTGCCCAAGTTTAACGACAAAAAAGTCCTGGGCCGAACCTGAATGTCTTGAACGAATTGTTGCTTTTGGAGGGGAAAAAAGAAATCTCTGCAATTAGGGGTAAGGGCTTTTCACACGGGTTTTTTTTTCCATGTTCAAGCGCTTTTTTGGAACCGTTTGGGGGCGCAGGACGGACCCCGAGACGGATCAAACAAATTGCGGAGTTTTTCACTGTGGTCTTGAGGAAAACGCCCCGGCGTTCACTGAGAGATCCCTTTGGGGTTTTTCCGGGTCTTTTTGAAAAAATGATGTCAAAATTTTTTCAAAGACGGAGCCGAAGGTAGGAGGGAAAAAAAGAGCGGCGATCCTCATGGAAAAGCGTTTTCCTCATAGACCACAGTGATAAAGTCACTGTAATTTTTAGATCGTCCTTTGGGGCCATCCCGTCGGTCTAAAAAGCCCTTGTAACCGAGGGGAAAACGCCGTGAACAAGCCCCTTTCGACTGGCTCTATACTTAAAGGGCATTTTGGGAAAGGAGCGGGAAGCTCATGCGCCCCCAAATTTGGGTTGTTAAAAAATCCTCAAAATTTTCATTTTGATTCCTGAATTTTTTGGAAGCAAAAAAGAAATATTGTAAGCCAAAATTGCTCATTTTTAAAAACGACCTTTCGGGGTTTGCCCCTCATCGTGTAGGCGGGGCGATATGGGTTGATGGGTGGGAGGCAATGAGTGGCTGAGAAAAGGGGAAAATCTTCTTGAGGAGTTGATTAGAAATCAGAAATAAATGAGGATTTGTTCAAAATAGGGGCGCAGGGTTCCGCTCCTTTCCCCCTAATGCCCTTTGATTGGTGCTTAGTGTGGGCTTAAAAAGGGAATCAAAACATACCACCTTAACTGGTGTTCCATAAGGAGAGATGTTCCCTTTTTCTCTACACTTACAGCAAAGAATAAGGGAACTAGCATGGCAGCAGTCAGTGGTCCTCCTTTTTTGCCCCCTGTGGGGAAAAATAAGATTCGTCACAGTTATAGGAAAAGGAACAAGAGACTACTATGATTTGCCAGGTAAATGTTATGGTAAAAGAGAAGTCTGCCCGGAAGATGAATAAAGAAACTAAAAGTATAGTTGATAGAAAGTTAAATACAGTTGAAACTAGAAGTTTCCATCCACTATATAAAAAGCTCCATCTGCAGGTTTTCCTCACTATCTGACATGAAATCAGAATAAACCTTTCCCGTTTCAGGTCAATTAGGAACCAAAATTATTTATATTTGCCAAATGCCAGAATAATGAGAGAGAGAATTTTTTAACACATTTTTATTACTGTCCGCAAAGTCAAAAGTTTACATTGTCACGAATGTAGGTGGATCCTCTGGACCACCACAAGCGATGGTATAAGCCACGCCAGGTGCGGAGTCTAAGTAGCCCCCGTTATTCACCAGAGCCCGCCGCATAGCGGGTTGGACTTGCTGTGGTTGGAAACTACCAGATCACTACCCCTGACATGACTTGCTCGCGATGGCAGCCGGGGTGCAGCGTGGTACAGAATCGTTAAACAGAGGCGTAGTCGGGGACAGGCAATAAGGTCAGGGCGGATGGCAGGCAACGTGGTCAGGAAACGGAAGCAGGAAGTTACGGTACACACATAAGGCAAAACTCTCACTAAGATATAGGGTCAGCGCCCAACAATTAACCAATTACCGGCGCACTGGCCCTTTAAATCTTGAAGAGCCGCCGCACCCTGCAGAGTGGGGATAGGAAGTAGGAGTGTGGCTAGGTAAGTAGGAGGCTGAGGAAAGTGGAGCAGAGCGGGGGCGGCCGTGGTCTGAAGCGTGGGTCACTGCATGACAGTATCCCCCCCCCCCGCCACTTAGGTCTCCCCCTCTTCCGAGGAAACTTGCAGAGAAAGTCAGGCAACAGATTGGACTCAGGCTCTCAGGAACGGTCTTTGGGCCCCTTACAGTCAATAAGAAAGAATCACTTTCCCCTCACCAACTTTCCAGCAAGGACCTCTTTGACTTTGAAGAAGTCCTCCGAATTGGCCACAGGAGATGGAGACAAAAAATTTCAGGAGAAATGATTAACCCCTTAAGGACCCAGCCTGTTTTGACCTTCCTGACAGCCCTATTTATGAAATCTGGCATATGTCACTTTATGTGAGAATAACTTTTTGACACTTTTACCTAGCCATGGATTTCAGAGATTTTTTTTCTGTGACACATTTTTGCTTTAAGTTAGTAAGAAATTTTTATCCATTACAATCCTTGTTTGTTTTTTGAAAAATATCAAAATTTCATGAAAATTTGGAAAAAAATTTGCGATTTTGAAAGTTGCAAAATTTCTGGTGCAAGACAGATAATTATACCCCACAAAATAGTTTATAACTAGAATCTCCCAGATTGCCACTATAGGTTGGCATAATTTTTTTAAATGTCTTTTTTTTTTTTTTACGACATTAGGGGGCTTAGAAATTTAGTAGTAATTTCTCACATTTTCAAGAAAATTTGCAATATACTTTTTTTTAGGGACCACTCCAGTTCTGACTGGCTTTAAAGGGGGCCTGCATGTTAGAACCCCATAAGTGACACCATCTGAGAAACTAGACCCCTTAACGTATTTACAACACTATTTAGGAAGTTTGATTAAACCCTTTAGATTTTTCACAGAATTAAAGCAAAGTGGAGGTGAAATTTCAAAATTTCACTTTTTTTGCGATTTTCAATATTTATCCATTATTCATTGGAATACAGTAAATGTGACTAGGTAAATGCAGCTTAATGTCAATTCCCCCAGGTCTGCCGTTTTTTTAGAGATATCCCTTTATGTGGCCCTAGTGCATTATTTGGCTACCCATAAGCCCCAGAATAGGAGGAGCACCTACTATACTCTAGGGTCTCATTTTCAATACGATTTTATTTAGGCGCCATTTCAGGTTTGGGGACACCCTAAGGTGCTTAAAGTAATAAACACCCCAAAAATTTAAAACCACATATTGGACACTACACCCCTTATGGAATATATCCAGGGGTGCATTGAGTATATAGACCCCACAGTGATTCACAATTTTTTTTAGCATAAGGCTGTGAAAATAAAAAAAAAACTTTTTTTTCCAATAATTTGCAATTTTAGCTTAAAATGTTTCAATATACAAGGACTCCTGGAAAAAAAAAAAAACTAAAACTTTTTAAGCAATTTTTCCAAGTTGGCAATACCCTACATGTGGGTGTAAACCCGCTGTGTGGGCGCATGGCAGGGCGTATAAGGGGGGGAGAGCTATTTGGCTTTTGGAAACGAGATTTTGGGGGGGCCATGGTCGATTTGCAAAGCCCCCAAAGTAGCAGAAACAGGCGAACCTTCCAGAGTCGCCCCATTTTGGATTCAACAACCATCATGGATCTCATCTAGGGTGTGTACTGTGCATTTTGGATGCACAGGTGTTCCATAGTTTTTTTTTTAGCATTGGGCAATGAAATGGGGGGGAAAAAAAACGCAGGTTTGGTCTTGGGTTTTTTGAGTTTCAATTTTACGCATTCGCGGTTTCAGTGTAAATGATGTGTTACTTTACTATGGGGGTCGGTACAATTACATGATATAGATTTTATTATTGTTTTTTCTGGTTTTATTATTTTACAAAAGTAGAAATACGTCTATAAAAATTTTCGTTTTTTTTGTTGTCCTATTTGACAGCCATAACTTTTTTATTTTGCTGTTTTGCAGAAACTGTGTATGGGTTGTTTTTTGCGGGATGAGTTGAAGTTTTTATTGGTACCATTATGCGGTGCATATGATGCTATGTTCACTTTTTATTAAGGTTTTTTGTGAGTGTTTTGAACAAAATACATCAATCTTTGTATGTTTTTTTATTTTTTTTTTTTTATAGCGGTCACTGTATGGTATATATGACATGGTAGCTTTACTCAGCAGGTCAATACGATTACACCGATACCCAAATTTTTATATTTTTTATGTTTTACTGCTTTTATCAATAAAAACACTTTTATTCAACCAGGAAAAAACGTTTTTGCATCGCCATAGTCCGAGAGCCATAAACTTTTAAATTTTTCTGTGCTTGGAGCTGTGTAGGGACTTGTTTTTTGCAAGATGAGTTGACGTTTTTATTGTATCATTTTTGGGGGGACAAAGGCTTTTTGATCGCTTTTTAAATCCATTTTTTGGAGGCCAGGGTGAAGAAAATACTGCAATCCTAGTAGTGTTTTTTTATTTTTTTTTTAACAGGGCTCACCATGCAGTATCGTGATAAGTTAGCTATACTCTTTGGGTCGCTACGATTATGGCGATAACCTATTTATATAGTTTTTTTTAAGCTGAAGCACTTAAAAAAAAAAAAGAAAATTGTTTTTAGTGGGGTAAACAATTTTTATGCATCGCTATCTTCTGGAGCTATACATTTTCTATTTTTCCCTTTACAGAGCTGTATGAGGACTTTTTTTTTGCGGGATGAACTGAAGTTTTAATTAGTACAACTTTGGCGTTTCTAGGAGTTTTTGATCGCTTTTTATTCCCTTTTATGTGCTGCGGGATGAACAATAATCTTAATTCTGTGATTGTTTTTTTTTTTTTTTTTAGCCGTTCACCGTACGGGTAAATTAAAATGACAGATTTATAGGGCAGGTCGTTACGCATGCGGCGATACCAAATATGGGTACTTTATTTATTTTTGATCATTTTTGGGGCGATTGGCGTTTGTAAAGGGGAAAAGGGCGGTGTACGTAGTTTTATTTTTTGTGTTTGTGTTTTACATGTTTTTCACTTTTTTTTACTTTTTCACGTTATTTTTTTTACTTTTCCCCATAGGGGATTTGAATGAGAGAACTTTAGATCTCTCATTCAATGGAATTAGTACATAGCTTGTTTTCTATGACTGGTTCCTATGGTAACTGTCAGTCACGATGTCGGGTCATGCCCCCCAGGGCACGGCCGGGCGTCGTGACGTCAATAGACAACCGGAAGGCATTTTGTGCCCTCCGTGGTGTCTGTAAGGAGGCAGGAGCTGCACGAATCGCCCCATCCGTTTCGCTTTCTGCCGCCCGACAGAGACGCAGGAGGAGCGATCTCCCCCTGCGTCTCTCTTTTTTTTTGCGACCCCATCGTCGCGATAATTATGGGGTTAACCCCCCCCCCCCCCCCCCCGGAGCGATCCGGGGTCGGGGCCGACGCTGCGGGATGTTCAGCTGTAATATACAGTGACACCCGCGCCGATCGCGCGAACTCTGCCTTAGAGTTCGCGGGGATCCTCTGGACGTATCCATACGTCAAGGTGCGTGAACCCCCAAACGACCTGGCGTATGGATACGGCCAAGGTCGTGAAGGGGTTAAGAGTGAGAGGCTTGAGTAGAGAGACATGCAAGGAGTTCAGGATTCGTATCATAGGCGGCAGATGGAGTTTGTAGGACACCGGATTAAGACGCTTGATGACTTCAAACGGTCCCAGAAACCGTAGCATAATAAAATAGTTTTTTTAGGCAATGTTTATACATCGCTCTCTTCTGATAGCCATCCCTTTTTTTTTTTTTTTTTTTTAAACATTAAGTTTTTATTGTAAGGAAAAAAAAAAAAAAACAGTTTCCATAGACACGGTACAAAGTACAAAAGGAAACGGAAAAGCAAAAACAAATAAAAGTAACAGGCCATGTTTCATCGTTTTAAACGAGAGAATCATGAAAGGGTTTCAATATGGTCCAGTATCAAAATAGTTCTCCCAATTAAGGTGTTTAAAAAACCAAGAAATCTTATAGCTGTATAAAAGGTTCTCTATAGCCCTACTGAAATGCACAGTATTCGATTGTGTGATATCATTTGGCGTAGGTCGAGTCCTCCCAGATCTGCCAGCTCTGCTTTCTCTTTGAAAGTAGATGAGGGGGGGTAATGAGATTAATTTCACTATGGAATTGGGTGTTTACTCTGTCTAGGACCTCTCTAAAATCTGGGGTAGTAGTGGACTTCCAATGGAAGGCTACAGTAAATCTCGCGGCCACTAGAATATGCTGGATCACTGTTTGGTGGGAGTACGGAAGCTCATATGTTCCAATATCTAACAGAGTAAGCTCCTGCGAAAGAATAAACTGAAGGCAGAATAGATGTTGAATAAGCCGTTCTACCTGAGACCATAGTGGTCTAACAATAGGGCATGACCACCACATATGTGATAGGGAGCCCGCTGCGCCGCAATTTCTCCAACACATCTTGGAAGTACCTGGGAATATATGAGCTGCTCGGACCGGGGTGAGGTACCAGCGGAGGTGAATCTTCCTCGATAGGGCTAAGTGGTTAATGCAGTTGGAGTGCCTAGCGACTGAAGCAGCCGCTTCCCTCCATTCCTCTACTGTAAAAGACTTGGACAGCTCCGTCTCCCATTTGATCATGTACTCAAGCTTAGTCCCCTCTTCCATTTTCATTATTGTCAGGTAAGCTGCTGCCAACCCCTTTGTGCGGCAATAGTCATCTAATATGAAACGGTGGAAAGGGGATGGGTAGGTTGTGGGGAGGGGGTCAGGTAAGGAGGAGATGGCATGTCTTATCTGTAGGTAAACATGAAATTGCGAATTGGGTAGAGAGTACTGGGAAGAGAGATCTGCAAATGTTCTGAAGGTCCCGTCAGAGAAGAGGTCACCAACTGTCCAAACCCCCCTTGAGATCCATGGTTCCAGGCGTATGTCTGGTACAGCCCCATACAGCATTGATAGAGGGCAATATTTTTTACTAATACGTATTTTATGCTTAATTGCTATGTGGTTGTGCCACACAGAGATGAGGTGCTGTGTGGTAGCAAGGGAGTACCGCGAAGTGGGGAGTCGTGTGAACCCTAGTGTCAAGGCAATGAGGTGGTCTTTGGTCGAGCCCGAAAGCATCAATGCATTTTCTATACATGTCCAGTGGTGTGTATGGGGAGCATTCCAATGCAGAGCAGCTGGTTCTAGGATAGAGGCGATGTTATACGCCTTTAGATCCGGAACAGCCATGCCTCCTTGTGATTTCAGCATATATAAGTATTGCTTTTTGAAACGGGGCTTCTTGTTCTCCCAAATAAACCGCAGAAACAGGGATTGAAGCCTGTGTAGCAGTTTTGTGGGGATAATGAAGGGGAGCGCTCTGGCCACATACAAGAATTTGGGGAGGAGAATCATTTTTGCGAGACTGACTCTGGCCATCCAGGAAAGCGAGTACTGGTTAAACCTGGAGGTCTCCGCAGATAGGGATGAGAGTAAATCTTCCCAGTTTCGCTCAATAGTATCAGGCAAAGCCGGAAATATCTTAACCCCCAGATAGACAATGTGGAAATCTGACCAGGTGAAATTAAAATGACGTAGGGCAGATCGGACCTGGGGAGGGCAGTGAAGTGGTAAGATGTTAGATTTATTGATATTTAACTTGTATAGGGACACTTTCGAGTATTGCTGGAGTATATCAAGTAAGGCAGGGATCGATTTTTCTGGGTCTTGACACATTATAAGGACATCGTCCGCATACAGGCTAATTTTGTGGCTAAACAGGGCTATTTCTACTCCTTTGATAAGAGGGGACATCCTAACCAGCTCCGCTAGGGGTTCAATGCAGAGATCGAAAATTAGGGGCGAGAGTGGGCAGTCTTGCCTAGTGTCGTTAGAAATATTAAACGGTTGAGATGAAAAACCTGAGGAGAAAACAGTAGCTGAGGGGGTTGTGTATAATGAAGATATTGCTGCGTGAATTGGCCCGCTGAAGCCGAATTTAAAAAGAACCTCTCGGAGATAGTCCCAGCTAATGCGGTCAAAAGCTTTCTCTCGATGGAGAGAAAGAAGGACCGTTGGCACCCTATGTTTATCAAGGTATTGTAAAACATTTAGGACTCGACGGATGCCATCTCTAGCTTGCCTTCCTTGTATGAACCCTACCTGGTCAGAACTAACCAGGGATGGAAGTATTCTGTTAACCCTATTAGCAATAATCTTAGCATAAAACTTAATATCAGAATTAAGTAAGGAGATGGGTCTGTAATTTGCCATATTATCTTGTGACTTGCCCGGTTTGGGGATTGTTACAATGGAAGCCAATAGCATCTCCGAGGGGGGAAGGTGGCCACTGAGGAAAGAGTTGAAGGTGTCTAAAAGACATTTACTGAGGGGGGTCTGAAAAAGCTTGTAATACTCGTTGTTCAGACCATCTGGGCCCGGGGTTTTGTTCAATTTAGATTGATTGATAGCCTGCAGAAGCTCCTGGGAGGTGATGGGCGAGTTAAGAGAGGACAGTTGAGTATCTGAAAGCTTTGGTAGGGATACCTGGGCCAGAAAAGCTTGGATCTCCGGGGTTTCAATGCGCGGGAGCGAAGGATCATCCTTGAGATTGTATAAGGACTGGTAGTATTGAGCGAAGGAGTTTACGATATGTTGTGGGTTTACTATTTTTCGGTTATTAATCGTAAGGGATGCGATTCTGGATCAAACTTGAAGTTGTTTGACCCTCCTAGCGAGGATTTTCCCCGGGCGATCTCCCTGCATGTAAAAGCTCCATTTAAGCTTTGCCAAGGAGGCTTCGTATCTATATAGAGTAAGGGTTTTGAGCTGTTGCTTTAAGGAATGTAATTCCTCCAGAACTAGGGGTGTGAGTGACTTTTTAGCAGTATCATCTGCTTTTTTGATTTTTTCCAGAAGCTCATTAAATTTTCCTTCTCTTTTACGCTTTTCTCTTGAAGCGATTTTAAGGAGAATACCCCTGATGACTGCCTTATGGGCACACCAGAGGGTAGAGGGTTCAGCCACTGAGGCCTCGTTGAGGTCGAAGTATTCATTCAAGGAAGACCGGATCTCATCGACAGTAGCGGTCGACTTCAATAGGTATGTATTGAGTCTCCATGGGGAGACTGATGGGGAAGGGACTTTGTCCACTAGGGTAAGAAATATTGGGGCATGGTCCGACCAAATTCTTC
>JAODAL010062461.1:0-19744 GCA_025379985.1 Phyllomedusa bahiana | reverse complement strand
CATTTCACCTCATTGTCTGCACAGAAGAGGACATCACCATCTCAACTCTGCTCTTGTTGAAGCATAGTTGGTAAGCTGTTCAGTTGTGGAAATGTCTAGCTATACCTAGCTTCATAAGCACTGCTAGTACAGTTTAGAACTTGTATGTAGTTACGACAGATTATAATGTGCTGTTATTTAGATAGACCTAGGCATGTTGTCCACCATGTAATGTTTACTGTATTTCTACCTTGTACACTGTTTTTATGTTTGTTACAAACAGCATATGTGTATTCTAATGTACATTTTTGTTTGTCCATCAGTTTTACCCGATCCTACATCCTGTTAATAAAACTACAGACTTCAAACACGGTCGTAATTATTGACAAGTAGGAAGGCGTTTAGCTGCCTGTCGAGCTCCACCTAGACCCCGGGGGGACGTGAGGGGGGGGCAGGACAAATGATGTTTGGAGTTTGTAGTCCTGGACTTTCAGCGGTGGTGTAGGTGTAAGCGACAGTAGCTTGTTTTATTGAACATATGTGTTTAATTAAACTTATTTGACTTGATTAGGAAAGACACACACCTGTCTATATAGACATCCCAGCTCACAGTGCATGTCAGAGCACATAAGGTATAAGGAACTGCCCAAGGAGCTCAGAGACAGAGTTGTGGCAAAGCACAGATCTGGCAAAGGTTATAAATGAATTTCTATAAACACCAATTCAATAGGGTCCAATGCTCAATCTACAGTCATTATATCACATAAACATATTAACCAAAAAAGAATACAATGACAAAAAAGTCATAGGGAAATATATATTGACAATCTTTATTGATTCAATAATAATTAAAAACTAATATGTCACAAATAGGACAAATTTAAGGCTAAAAACAATTAAAAATAATGGCCATATCAAACAAGGCATACAAATCACACCATTCCTTAATACAGAAAGTTATCTAAAGTGTATATCCTATAGTATTTAACATTAGTATTAAAGTGTCTTATATTAGAGATCAAGTGATTAAATAGCATATATACACCTCAAGATGGACATACAATAATGCCACACCACTCACACACAATACATTACCAAGTGTATACAGGAATGAAGGAGATGCACTGCCAAGGAAATGGGATAGCCTCGACGCGCTTTTCGCCAAGCTTTCTCAAGAGGCTTGATCTCTAATATAAGACACTTTAATACTAATGTTAAATACTATAGGTTATACACTTTAAATAGCTTTCTATATTCAGGAATGGTGTGATTTGTATGCCTTGTTTGATATGGGCATTAATTGTTTTTAGCCTTAAATTTGTCCTATTTGTGACATATTAGTTTTTAATATTTATTATTGAATCAATAAAGATTGTTAATTTATATTTCCCTATGACTTTTTTGTCATTGTATTCTTTTTTGGTTAATATAAATGAATTTCTGCAGCACTCAAGGTTCCTAAGAGCACAGAGGCCTCCATAATCCTAAAATGGAATAAGTTTTGGATGACCACAACTCTTCCTCGACCTAAATGTCCAGCCAAACTAAGCAATCGTGGGAGAAGAGCCTTATTGAGTGAGGTAAAGAAGAACCCCAAGATCACTGTGGCTGAGCTCCAGAGATGCAGTAGGGAGATGGGAGAAAGTTCCACAAAGTCAACTATCACTGCAGCCCTCCACCAGTTTGGGCTTTATGGCAGAGTGTGCCGACGGAAGCCTCTCCTCAGTGCAAGACATGAAAGCCCGCATTCAGTTTGCAAAAAACACATGAAGGACTCCCAGACTGTGAGAAATAAGATTCTCTGGTCTTATGGGATGAACATTGAACCTTTTGGTGTTAATTCTAAGCGGTATGTGTGGAGAAAACCAGGCACTGCTCATCACCTTCCCAATACAATCCCAACAGTGAAACATGGTGGTGGCAGCATCATGATATGGTGGTGTTTTACAGCTACAGGACAACTGGTTGCAATTGAAGGAAACATGAATGCGGCCAAGTACAGAGATATCCAGGATGAAAACCTCTTCCAGAGTGCTCTGGACCTCAGACTTGGTCAAAGGTTCATCTTCCAACAAGAAAATGACCCTTATCACACAGCTAAAATAACATAGCAGTGGCTTCAGAACAACTCTGACCATTCTTAACTGGCCCAGCCAGAGCCCTGAACTAAACCCAATTTAGCATCTACAGAAAGACTTTAAAATCTCTGTCCACCAATATTCACCATCCAACCTGAGGGAACTGGAGAGGATCTACAGAGGATCCCCAAATCCAGGTGTGAAAAACTTGTTGCCTCATTCCCAAGAAGACTCATGGCTGTACTCGCTCAAAAGGGTGTTTCTACTCAATACTGAGCAAAGGGTCTGAATACTTAAGACCATGTGATATATATTTTTTTTTTAATACATTTGTAAAAATATCTACATTTCTGTATTTTTTTCTGTCAAGATGGGGTTTAGAGTGTACATTAACAAGCAAAAAAAATGAACTTTTTGGATCTTACCAAATGGCTGTAATGAAACAAAGGGTGAAAAATTTAAAGGGGTCTGAATATTTTCCGTACCCACTGTATGTAGCAATGTACACAGGCTATGCAGACATGTAAGTGATTACAGTGCAGATATATTTAGGGACTCACAGGTGATGTCTTTTATGATAAATAATAATAATAATCTTTATTTATATAGCGCCAACAAATTCCGCAGCACTTTACAATGTAGAGGGTATAATTACAGACAAAAGACATACATTACACAGTGAAAGCTACTTACAGATGAGACACAAGGTGTGAGGGCCCTGCTCGTGAGAGCTTACAATCTATTAGGGTGTCTGGGGGGTGACAACGGGGGAGAAGTGCTGAATTTACAATGGTCCAGCCTTGTTTCATAAATATGGGGTGGTTTGCATAAAAATTGGGTGAACCTGCCACCCTTATACAGATAAGTGCCTGTGAGTGCCCTAGTGTAGGGAGTGACAGAAATGTGTGTGATAGAAGGTGTGGGTTAGCAATTAGTGGTTTTGGTAGGTCTGCCTAAGAAGATGTATTTTCAGGACACTCTTAAAACTGCGGAGGCTAGGATTGTGCCTGATGGTACGTGGTAGCATGTTCCAGAGAACGGGTGCAGCACCTGCAAAATCTTGAAGATGGGCATGGGAGATTCGGATGATTGTGGTCTGTAGTTTGATGTCCGCAGCTGAGCGGAGATAGCGGGAAGGGTGGTAGACAGAGATGAGGGAGGAGATGTAGGGGGTGCACCGCTGTGGAGAGCTTTATGGGGGAAAGTAATTAGTTTATGCTGTATTCTGTACTGGATGGGCAACCAGTGCAGTGACTCACAGGATAGAGGCATTAGTATAGCGGCTAGAGAAAGACAAGCCTGGCTGCTGCATTCAGGACAGATTGGAGAGGGGAGAGTTTGCAGAGTGGGAGAACGATAAGCAGGGAGTTATAGTAATCAAGACGAGAATGAATAAGAGCAACAATGAGGGTTTGAGTTGTTTCGATAGTGAGAAAAGGACGGATTCTGGAGATGTTCTTAGGTGCAGGTAACAAGAGCGGGCAAAGGATTGGATATAAGGGGTGAACGACAGATCAGAGTCTAGAATAACCCCAAGACACCGGGCCTTCTGCCTAGGTGTTATAGTGGTGCCACATACTGAGAGAGAAATAGCAGATGGGGGTTGGTTAGTAGATGAGGGAAAAACAAGAAGTTCAGTTTTAGTGAGGTTTAGTTGGAGATAGAGAGAAGACATGATGTCAGAGACAGCGGACAGACAGTCACTGGTGTTTTGTAGCAGGGCAGGAGTGAGGTCTCGGGAAGAGGTGTATAATTGGGTGTCATCAGCATAGAGATGGTACTGGAAGCCAAATCTACTGATGGTTTGGCCAATGGGGGCTGTATAGATTGAGAAGAGGAGTGGAGCAAGAACTAACCCCTGAGGGACCCCAACAGCAAGAGGGAGCGGAGAAGAAGTAGAACCTGCAAATGAGACACTGAAGAAGCGGTCAGAGAGGTAGGAAGAGAACCAAGAGAGAGCGATGTCCTGGATGCCAATTGCACGGAGCATGCTGAGGAGAAGATGGTGATCAACAGTGTCAAATGCTGCAGACATATCCAGCAGAATCAACAACGAGTACGACAATGATGAGTCTCTTTTCTTTCTTCATCTGGTCCAGACCACCATGATGACTTCTTTCGACCACAACTTGTCCCTGCAGAATTTACCACACAAACATGTTAGACTCCAAACAGTGAAAGTTCAACAAACCATCTATAGGGCCCTCATTTGTGCCACCAGTGGGTAGGAACATACCCAATATAGAAGCCAGCCCACACCTCCTCCCCCCTCAAAAAAAGGCAGACACTCTTTTTAGATATATTTGACCCTAAAATATAGTCAGATAAGGGGCAGACTTTTCCTATTAAGTAGTGTAGAAGGGTCAGAGGTACAGTCATAGACGGGAGGTATTTATAACCGAGGTGGCTGGCCTCGGTGATATAAAAAAAAAAAAACATTAGCTTGATGCCAGCAACAATTATTGCTGCTGAGCAGTTTATGCTTTGTAGGTTCCGGGTCGGGTTTTTTATGGAGCGGCCCAAGAGTCTGGGTAGAACGGTTGCTCCAATACTCCAGCCCAGGTCTTACCAGCCAAATAAAAGGCAGCTGGTGCAGGAAGTCAGGGGGTGTGCTTCTGGACCTGCAATCATAAGCTGTGGACTGCCGAGCTGTGAGGCTGTGTAGGCCTAAAGGTGTGCATTGGATAGCTTTCTACAGTACATGAAAAAAAACTTTGAGATTTCTAGTTCACATGTTTTGATCAAAACTGTTTAAGCCACCCCCGACTATCAACAGGATCTCAAAGCGGGTGTTCCTACTCTATTTTTACCTCTCATTTGAGTCCAATTCTGACTTCTCATTTGGGTAAACAGACCTCCATAATCCAGAGAGGAAAAAAACACCAGCTTTATGAGCATACTGCACTTATCTAGCAACCTGTGGAGGTGGGCGGGGTGCAAAAAACAAAATGGAGGCATCCACTCCTCCCTATATGAGTTAAAAGCAATATATGCCAAATGCAACATAGTTCTGCACAAAAAAAAAAAATTCTGAAAAACACAATGTGAACCCGGGTGCCACTGGCATGGTTGTGGTATATATACACACACATTCCAATAGCAGTGGCACACCATCAGCTAAAGGGCTATCAAACAAGACATGGAAACCTCTAAAGAAGCATTTATGCTATCTACAATACATGAAAAAAACTTTGAGATTCTTAGTTCACATGTTTTGATCAAAACTGTTTAAGCCACCCCCGACTATCAACGGGATCTCAAAGCGGGTGGTCCTACTCTATTTTTACCTCTCATTTGGGTCAACAGACCTCCATAATCCAGAGAGAAAAAAAAAAACACCAGCTTTATAAGCATACTGCACTGATCTAGCAACCTGTGGAGGTGGGCGGGGTGCAAAAAACCAAAATGGAGGCATCCACTCCTCCCTATATGAGTTAAAAGCAATATATGCTAAATGCAACATATGGTTCTGCACAAAAAAACATTTCTGAAAAACACAATGTGAACCCGGGTGCCACTGGCATGGTTGTGGTATATATACACACACATTCCAATATTAGTGGCACACCATCAGCTCAAAGGGCTATCAAACAAGACATGGATAGCTTATCCCATTGCCTTTGTAACCCTGCAGTAAGGACTTTCTGTTTTGATGGATTCCTGTCTATGCGGAAGTAAGCTGTGTTTGTTTGGACTTCACAATAAATACCTCTTTATTTGGACGTTATTCCCTGTGCATGTGCTTGCCTTTGATCTGACCCCTCACAGTAGGTAAAGTCCCCCTTCAGTGTAGCCCCCTCTCAACAGGTAGCTATATAGTGCCCACAATAGGTAGCTGAAGGGAACCCTATACTGAAGGGGGACTTTACCTAGCTTAATAGGAAGAGTCTGCCTTCTTATCTGACTTTTAGGGTCTAACCTACCTAGGTAGGTTGGTATATAGGGGCCCCTCAGTAGGTAGGTATATAAGGATCCCCACTAAGTAGGTTAGTATAAAGGCCTCCCTAATAAGTGGGTACATAGGGTTCCCCAGTAGATAGGTAGGTATATAGTGCCCCTTAAGTATATAAGACCCTCTCAGTAGGTAAGTAAGTACATAGGACCCCCAAAAGGTAGGTGATAATGTAGGGCTCCCAGTAGGTAGGTATATAGGGCCCCCATAGGTAAGTAGGTACATAGGTCCCTCCATAGGTAAGTAGGTGCATAGATCTCCCAGTTGGTATGTAGGTATATACTATCCCCTAGCATTTAGGTAGGTATATATAGAGCACCCCAGTTGGTAGGTAGGTATATACTGTCCCCTAGTATTTAGGTAGGTGTATATAGAGCTCCCAAGTAGTTAGGTAGGTCTATATAGGGCCCCCAGTAGCTAGTTAGATCTATATAGTCGCCCCAGTAGTTAAGTAGGTATATGTAGGCCCCCCCAGAAGTTGGTTATGGCTTTATAGGGACATCCAGCACTTGGGTATATATAGTGCCCCCCAGCACTTAGTTAGGTGTATATATATAGGGCCCTCTAGCACTTAGGTCTATATATAGGGCCCCCGAGCACTTAGTTAGGTATATATAGGGCCTCTCCGGCACTTGGGTATATATAGGGCCCTCCAGCACTTGGGTATATAGTGCCCCCCCCCAGCACTTAGCTAGGTATATATATATATATATATATATATATATATATATATATATATATATATATATATATATATATATATATATATATATATATATATCGGAAAAAACCTGATAATCACTGCTGCATCAGGCAATTACTCCATCACACCAACAAATAAACACTAGAAAAAATGGAGTATGTGTGATACTTAACTTTACATAAAATATAACTTTTACTTCATTATTTAAAATTATATTCGACTTATTACTCAAAAAACTCCAAACGGACATATGGTTTAGAAATTGTTACCCTACCATATATCAAATGTTAGGTGCCACAGGGAAGGAAAAAACTCACCCTATTACATCCCTGGCAATGTTTGCACCATAACAAAAAAGAGGAGCACTCACCCCAAAACGGGCGACCCCACAAAGATGTGTCAGTTCTCCCTGCAAGCCCCTATCTTACCCTTGTGTAGCCATCATAAAGTGTCCCAACATGTTTCGACCTACCACGGTCTCTTCAGGGGAGCAAGAAGGGTAAAATGAAAATATCTGTGAATTATAAACAAATAGAAATTCAAAATGGACAGCCCCATTATGATACACATTACAGCGCATTATTCCATCATATTAGATTACGGGGAATGTCAATTTATATATCCCTGACATTGTATCATGGACATCCTATTTATAAATAAGCCGATGACAGCCACAACATGTAGTATATCACAATACAATCTACATATAGGCATGGCTTGAATAAATAGCCTGTACTCATCAAGGTAGAAGATCAAGGAGCAGAGATCAAGTTGGACCATGGAGCGTATGGCTCCTGGTACCTCCGGAAGGGTTCTGATGTGCCCGCTGATTCTCATGGTTTTGAGTTAGTCTTAAATAGACCGGTGGACATGTATTTCCGGCCGCCGCTGCGGTTATGTGACCGCATCCAGCATCCGGTGTTAACAACATCCGCCCTTCACCACAGAAGCCGATGACCAGTTCTGCCCTCAGTGCGGAGACTGATAGAGAGTACTGCGTCCCTCACAACATGGGCGCAACTTAATACGCCTATTTAGGGTGTGCATTGTCCGTAAGATGACGGATTTCCCCGCCCATATTCGCAATGTCCAGGTAACTCAGAGGTTTTGTTCGGCGTTACCATACATGGTCATGATAACTAGGGATTAGCAAGGTAGAACGGCTCAAGTAGAGTCTCTATATTGTATAGAAAAAATGTAGATTATATCCAATATTTAAAAGATGATTAAGGGAACCTGTGTAACAGTATATACAATATTAACCATTGTGCAGCCATGCCCATCACAAATAAAGTCACTGCATTGTATAGAAAGGTGTGAATTATATCTAATATTGAAAAGTGGTTACGGGGACCTATAAACCAATATATACAATATTAGATACTGTGCAGTAATATCTGACGCACAGCATTAACCACTTTCATTGCGATCCTCCATATGTTGATAGGTCGGAAGCCTATAGAATATAGGCAAAGACTCTCATTGTTTACACAAAACGGCTGGATACATCCTCTCAGCAGGCGTGTCTCTCCTCACTTAAGAGCTGTGACATCATCATTCTGTATTTGTAGTAGAAGGGGAAGGTTGTCTGGACAGAACCGATCTGCAGCCTCCTGCAGTGTTCTCTTGTGTCTGCAGAGCTTCAGGCAGGCTCCACAAGCACCTTGCTGTGCTATAACCAGTTATACACACAGCCTGAACTGATGATGTGTGACTGTGTTAAATGGATGGAACACAAGACATAAAAGTGTATTATATGAGGGGATCTATGAGTTAAACAGTCAGTAATTAGTCAGATCATTCACCTTAAAGCTGGGAGATGAGTATACAGCCAGCAGCCCTCTCACATAGCTGGTTTTACTTTCGGTTTTAACAGCTCAGAGGGGAGTAAACACAGAGTGTACAAGCAGTCAATCACAGCGCAGGGGGCGTGTCCGGGGCATTTCCTGTCTGGGGTCGTATTCCAACAGGCTGAATGAAATGTCAGTCAGCCAATCACAGTGCAGGGGGCGTGTCCAGGGCGGAATCCATCAGGGGACATGTCCTGACTAGCCAATCACAGAAAAGGGGCGTGTCCTGACTAGCAGCAGCAGAAATAGAAAACAGATATACAGAAAAGCTCATATCTGCTATACTAAGTGACTTAGGTAATGCAAACCAACTACAAAAGTGCTTATTTTTACTGTCCCCATAATCTGAGATATGATCTTTGTAGCGAGAAAACTCCTTTAAAACTGGTTAGATATATACATATTTTAGACAGTGTTCAAAATGAATACATCACATCAACCAATTGAGAGTTACGACCATACAAAAAAAGGATATAAGTAGGGGTGTGTGTAAACCTTAGTGGCAGAACCTGGAGTGTAGTCCAGGTACCCTGATCAAGGACAGTCATGTGTTTACCATGAGGAAGAAGGGATGAAGAAATATTCAAAGAGAATAGGTTTTCATCTATTCTTTGCTCACATTCCTGGTAATTAATATAAGATATATTTGCCATATTTTATGTTTCTGTAACTGTATTGAATAATGTAAGAGTATGTTCACATGGCGTATTGTGGCGCATATTGTATGCACCGCAATACGCCGAGTGTTTAAGAGGTACGTGTAACCACAACCACAAGGCAACAGGAGCAAATAATAATGACGTAGAAAAGTGTACAGGATCCTTGTGCATGGCACTTACATATACTGTAGCAGAGAGGGGACTAGTGACCAGCACAGCCTAGCCTCCATATACCCTGCTAACCTGGAGTCACCGCTAACATGGAGGACACATACCAATCACTAAAGTGCCATGCACAAAGCAGCATCGGTATACAGCTCTAACAATGGAGATCCCATAGAGAACACTGGATTCTATAACTGCATACAGTAAGTATATACTGTTTTTATACAGAGAGGGGGATCTAGGAATCTGCAAACAGCAGCGTCTGGATGCATCTCTAGTAACATGGAGGTGTCACCCCAAGCACTAGACTTCATGTACCAGTACAGTTCATTTTATGCAGGCAGAGAACTAGTCTCTATACTGATCCTCATCTGTATAATGTCTCCTGCTCCTCTATTACCAGTGTCCTTATAACAAGTGTAATGTTAAGCAGAGTAACAAGTGCTGCTTATAACTATTGCCTGCCCTCATGCTGCTCCTTCTGTCACACTCCTCACCATCCCTATCACACGACGAAACTGCAGACACCACATGCTGATGATAATAGTGTTACCATATGATGTATCTGGCATGTCTTGAGTGCAGGGGCGCTGCTAGAGTCCCAAAAACATCTGGGGCCCTCTGTGTTACATTTTGCTCAGTAGTGCTGGGTTCACACGGCATTTTTCATGCCACATTGTGCACTGCGGATGTATTTTTACAGAGAAAAAACTTATGCTCATGTCACTAATGTTCTGTGTTTTCCACATAGATTCTGTCCATCACCTCAGCAGTCACTGTACAATGAAAATCAGCACTGACAAATTTATATTTTCAAAAGCGCTCACCTATGTATGTAATACTATGTGTGTAATTAGTGTTGAGCGATTATTATAGACAAAGTTGAAATCGGCACAGTTTTTATGTTGATCGGATTTTTTAGATCACGCGATAATTTAGGTTAAAATCTGTGCATCATCTATTAATATCGCGCCATTTTCGGCGCTTCCTGTCATTTTGGCGGCCAGCAAATCAGATTACAGAATAGAGCAGGGTGAGATGTGTGTGCGACGTCATGACTGGGATGTGTGTGGTTGCGATTGGCTGGAAAAATCACATGACCTTGTTTTACATAGAACAGCCCTTCCTGTTCATTATCAGGGTCTGTCAGCGTCTCAGAGCAGTAGGACATGCGCTCTGCCTGTGTCCAAACAGCTCAGCGAAATTATTCTATTTCTTCACAGAGAAAGCTCTACTGTTAGCTGTGATCCTTACAACTTAGTTAGATCAGAGATTTGAAGATTTTATGTAGTTAGGTAGAGAATTTTAAAGGAGCATCTACCGCTGTAAGTCACGGGGTGGAGTGGGGGGGGGGTGCCGCGGGCGAACACAGACAAGCTCTTTAAAGAATACTGGATATAGTTCACCAAGACTTAGTGTAGACATTGCACTGCAATCGCTTTATTATTAACAGTTTTCTATTGAAATATTTCCTGGATATTGGGCAGCCTGAACTTATATTAGGATACACATCTTTTCTAGTAACTGCAGGTCTCTTTGTTAGGTGCAAAACTCCACTTTTATTATCAGTATACATTTCAGATGGGTGTTCTTTCAATTTTGCCCATTTCAGCTTTGTTGATATAGCCACCTTGCAGTTAAATTTGAATCCAGCAATTTTGTAGTCACCACAGGTTGATAGCTGCCAAAAAAAAACTTTTATTATCAGTATACATTTCAGATACGTGTTTTTTTCACTTCGGCACAGGCCAGCTGTGTTGATAGAGCCACCTTTCAGTTAAATTTGAATCCAGCAATTTTGTTTTGATTTGAGGGATTTGAGAATAGCTGTGATTTGCCGTCTTTTAATAAGAAACTTTCCAAACCTCTTCCATACCTTCTCAAATATTTATATTTCTGAACATGGAGCGAAATTCAGGGGGTAAGCGAGCAAAGAGGGGGGTAGGACATGGAGGTAGAGGTACGAGAGAAGGTGCTCCTTCCAGTGCTGGCGACAACACGCATGCCAGTGGATCGTCAGTTGCAGGACCGTCAGGCCTGTCATCACTGGGTCAGGGCCCTGTGAATCTCAGTAACGAACAGCGTCGCCAATCTGTTCTTCAGTGGTTAATGCAACCTGCATCCAGCAGTCTTACCTCCTTGTCCTCCCAGTCACGGCCACAAATGTCGTCATCAGCATCATCAGCATCCGTTCAACATGAAGCAGCCCAAATGTCAACTCGTGTACCCACCACTGTGGATAATCCATTTTCTGAAGACCTCTTTGATGACAAAATGCGGTTGGCGTCAGACAGAAGGCATGTTAAAAGATCAAGAGGCCAAAGAGGATGATTTTGTCTGCTCTGACGCCCAGTTACTGATGCCATCAGAGGAGGAGAAGGAAGCCGGTCAATCGGCAAAAATCCCGGGCGGTCGGCAACGCCTTGCAGTCCCTCTTGCTTGTAGCCCGCAGCTCCTGGAAGCAGAATGTCAGGACGACGAAGTCACCTGTGTTGATGATGACATTGCGGATCCAACGTGGTCTTTACAGCAGAATTTGCTTGCGAGCGCTTCATCACTGGACGAGGAGGAAGACGATGGGGTAGTGTCAGTACGGGTCCCGCCTCAAAAAGGGAGAGGGCGGTCGCAGAAGTCCGCTGATATGATTCCGCCAGCCACGGGCCGCGGAAACCGCTCCTCGCTTATCGCCGTCAAGAAGGTCCAGGACCTCAAGCCTGGGCCTTCTTTGAGCAAGCCTCTGATTCACCCAGCGATGTCATATGCCGCCGTTGCTGTAAACGCATAAGTAGAGGCAAGAACCTTATGTGTTTAACCACCACCAACATGTCTAGTCACATGCAGCGAATGCATGATTTGAAATGGAGGGAACACTTGGCCAAAAAAGGCCAGACCGACGCCGGGCCTCCAACCACTGTCACACCCTCTGTCTCCGCCTCCTCCGCCACCACCAAGCGTTCCTCAGCTGCCCATGTCTCTCAGAGTCATGATCAGGGATCAGCCTCCGCTTCAGCCTCCCCCGTTGCCCGAGTACCACCAGAGACCATCCGACCCCTTCTCCTCCCGCCAGTTTGACGACCTGCACGCCGTACAGCGGCCAGTCTAGAAGCTAGCCTTCTGTCTTCCAGGTTTAGGAGCAGAAGAAACACTTTAACCCAAACAATCCCAAAGCCAAAAGCCTGAATGTCGGCATTGTAAGGCTTTTGGCCTTGGAAATGTTGCTTTTCCATCTGGTGGACACAGATGGGTTCCGCCACATCATGGCCCTTGCCTGCCCGCAATGCCAGATGCCGAGCAGGCATTTCTTTGCCAGAAAAGCTGTCCATGCCCTGGCCAGCCACGTGTCATCTAAAATTTCAAGCGCGTTGTCTGCATCTGTGGCCGGAAAGTCCATCTGACTACGACACATGGACTAGTAAGCACCGCCAAGGCCGCTATATCTCTGTGACAGCTCACTGGGTGAGCTGGGTGGATGTCTATGGGGGTGACGGTGGGTCTCAGGCTCGGCGCACGCTCTTCAAAACCACAGGGATGGTGCAGGGTTCTTTCCCCCAAGGTCCTCTGGTGGCATCACGTGCCCAGAGAAACCAGGCCGTGTTGAAATTAATCTGTCTTGGAGACCGTCCACACACAGGTCAGGAGCTTTGGACGGCTCTCCGCAACGAGACTGAGCGCTTGCTCGGTGCCAAGAACCTTGTGCCAGGCAAGGTGGTGTGCGATAACGGGCGAAATCGGCTGGCCGCCCTTAAGATCGGTAGGCTGGAGCACATCCCTTGCCTGGCACATGTCATGAACCTTGTCGTCCAGAAATTTCTAAAGAGCTACCCGGGTCTGGACTGCCTGCTGAAGAAGGCTCGAGGTCTGAGTTCGCACTTCCGCCATTCGCACCCTGCTTCGTCCCGCCTGGCTGCGTTGCAGCGTCAGCTCGGCCTTCCCGTCAACCGTCTCATTGTTGACGTGGCAACACGCTGGAATTCCACCCTCCACATGCTCCAGCGATTGTGGCAGCAGCGCAACGCCAATACGCAGTACGAAGTGACACATGGCCTGACAAGCAGCAGTGCGGACCTCGGGGTGTTGAGCCACCGAGAATGGAGGCAGGTGAAAGAGCTCTGCTCCATCCTTGCCAGTTTTGAAGAAGCCACCTAAATGGTCGTTGCGGAAAATGCCCTTGTCAGCATGAGCATTGTGGTGATCTTAGTTCTGGAACGATCGTTGGACACTCTGAAACAACAGGTCTCGCCAGCGACGGAGGAGAAGACTGACACAGATGAGGACACGGAGCCTTTTTCTCCGTCAAATCCACAAGGCCAGACAGTTTCACAATTTCATCGGTCTTCATTAGGCAGTGGTTCGGGGTCCAGGGCTAGTGCAAGGTGGTGCATCAGCTCTCAGGGTGCATCATCTCAGGCAAGTCAGGGCTGTGTTGAAGCTGTGCCGGAGGAAGCGGAGGAGGAGGTATTCCTAGACACTGACGTTACCAACGTCCCTGCCTTGGAAAGAGGTTGGCGTGAATTTTAAGCGGAGGACGAAGATGGGGAAGATCAGTTTGCTAGTGCCCCTCGACCCAGAGGCTTGGGAAATCAAGGCTCCATCTCTCACATGAGTGCTTGGATGCTCCATTTCCTCCAACATGATCCTCGCATTAAGGCCATCAAAATGAACAACAGTTACTGGGTGGCCACCCTCCTGGATCCCCGGTACAAAACAAAAATCAGCACTTTCCTTCCACCCACCCAAATAGAGAGTAAAATGCAGGAAATGGAGACCTTGCTGATTGATCAACTGGAGACATCAGTTGCGTCTGATTCACGTTCTTCAAATGTCACGGTGGAACAACGCCAGCGACGTGACAGCAGTAGAGTGCCAAGTAGCCGTAGCGGCAGCAGCAGCAGGCAAGATGGCAGAAGCCTAATGGGTGACCTCTGGCAATCTTTATTTACCACCTCACCAACGCATGCAATGCAGGGCACACATCCAACACACAGAGACCAGCTTAAGATCATGGTGCACGACTATCTGCGTCTCAACACTGATGTTTTTGGATGTGTTCTGGACCCAATAGACTTCTGGGTATCCAAAATGGACGAATGGCCCGAGCTCGCTCGCCATGCCATAGAGGTGTTGTCCTGCCCAGCAGCCAGCGTCATATCTGAGCGGACCTTCAGCACAGCTGGAGGAGTCATTACAGAAAAACGCATCCGGCTTTCCACAGATAATGTGGATCGTTTGACTTTCATCAAGATGAATCAGGCATGGATCTCTGATGATGTTGTGGCCCCAATTGCCGAGGTCATCTATTAGTTGCCGGTCTACTTCACATTCCTCTTCAAACAGAAATGGTCCTCTTGAAAACTTTTTTTTTAAATGATAATTTCTTACTGCAATTTTTATTCTCTTTTCCCAACAGTTCATTTTGCTGGTTTTGCTGTGAGGAGACTGTAAAAGACAGCAAGGTTTCATGACAACACCGTATTCCATTTACTCACTTTATCTTTAGAAGTTTTCGCATTGTCAAAGTGTTTTGAGGTCAGGTTGCTGTGAGATACAGCAATAATCATGGTCCTTTGGAACAGAAATGTGGCTTCTAAGTGGAATTTCTCCATCACAATTTTTAATAGTGGCTGAGAAGTCATATTTATAATTTTTTGGGTCATGCTGCTTTGAAATGCAGCAATACTACAGGTCCTATTCTAAAAAATTTTGTTTCTAACAGACATTTGTTCTTCACAATTGTCAAAAGTGGCTCAAGGGTCATGTTTTGAATTTTTTGGGGCATTTTGCTGTGACATGCAGCTATACTACAGGTCCTATTATAAAAAAATGTTGTTTCTAACAGACATTTGTTCTTCACAATTGTCAAGAGTGGCTCAAGGGTGATGGTGCTGTCAGAAACAGGAATAGGTAGGACACTGTTAATGGACACATATTGCAAAATGACTTGTTTTTGCAAGATCTTTAACAGAGCTATCAATCCCTGTATTGAGACAACCCATTTAATACAATTAAAAATGAAAAACAAAGACATGGTGGGATTCCATCCTATTTTAAAAATGTGTTTTCTAGAATTAAACAACTAAAAACTTGCATGTACAAAATAGCTGGTAAAAAAATTCCTCTGAATTGTACAAGGGAGGTACAAGAAAACTTGACCAGATGTAGGTTATTCAGAGGACATGGAGTATGGAGCACGGACAGAGAACCAAGTACAGCGACAATTTCCTCAAGCACGTTGAGTAAAATGAGAAAAAGAATGCCAAGAAAAAGGGCACCTGGGTGGAACAGGAGCTTTAACCACCAGTATTTCCAAGTGAAGCTCAATTGGTCCACACTTATACGGAGGGGCAAGCGCTACCCAGGACAGGGACAGTATATGTCCAGTGAAACTAAAATGGTGGTTGAAAGACTCCTATTTCCAGCACTTTTTAATCTGTAGGTCAGACAGGTTTAATGGTCATTCTACGGTACAGGACAGATATAGTTAATGTCCAGTTCAACTAAAATGGTGGTTCAAAGACTCCTTTTCCACAACAGTCAAATGGATACGTGCTACATCTTAGGCAACACACTTAGGTTATAAAAGCCACAGCAAAAAAGTCACAGACCATTCACTATCCCTGTCTTGTACCACAGCATGACCCTTAAATCTGCATGACCCACAATTTAAAAAGTGCCAGAAGGCAGTATGATTTGAACCATCATTTTACTTGAACTGGACATTGAATATCCCTGTCCTGGAACGCAGCATGAGCCCCAAACCTGCATGACCCCCAGATTAAAAAGTGACGGAAAAAGGAGTCTTCAACCACTATTTAGTTTCACTGGACATAGACTATCCCTGTCCTGGTCCACAGCATGAGCCCCAAACTTGCATGACCCATAGATTTGTGGCCGTGACTGGGAGGAGGAGGAAGTAAGACTGCTGGATGCAGGTTGCATTAACCACTGAAGAACAGATTGGCTACGCTGTTCGTTACTGAGATTCACTGGGCACCAACCCAGCGATGACAGGCCTGACGGTCCTGCAACCGAATATCCGCTGGCTTGCGTGTTGTCGCCTGCACTGGAAGGAGCACTTTCTCTCATACCTCTACCTCCATGCCCTACACCCCTCTTTGCTCGCTTTCCACCTGCATTCCGCTCCATGTTCAGAAAGATAAACATTTGAGAAAGTATGGAAGAGTATTTGACAGTCTCTTATTAAAAGACGGCAAATCACAGCTATTCTTAAATCCCTCTAATTTCATACAGCCAACTAGGATTAGAAACTGAAATGTTTCTAGCGAATACCTGTGAAATGCGGTCTGGTGGAAGAACCATAAGACAAAATCAACAGTGTTCTTCCTTCAGTCCCAGGGATTTACAACTGCCGAGTAGGACTAGGAATTGATAGTTTTCAACAAACTATCATACAAGTGCGCTATCTGCGCCAAACTTAGATTAACCAAGCGCAATAAAACTATTCAGAAGTTACACGGATGAGAAATTGCGTTTTTTGCAGCAATGACAAACGAGGACAGTTGCTAGAAATTTTTTCTATCAGAGTTGTCGTACAACGTGGCTATTTGAAAAAAACTAGGGCCACACCACTTGCAATACAGCTATTTAAAAGTTATACGGATAACAAACGGTGTTTTTTGTACCAATGAAATACACCAACAGTAACTAAAAAACACCTATTTGAAATGTATAAGGATAATAAAAGGTGGCTTTTGCACCTATAAAATACACCTGCAATTACGTGCAAATTTCTGTATGGTAATATAAGTACAAGATGGGTCTTTGAACAAAACGAAGCTGCGCCAAAGTGAAAAACACGTAATTAAATTGTGTACTGATAATAATAGATGGTTTTTGCACCTATGAAATACAACACCAATTACTAGCAAATTTCTGTATGGTAATATTCGTACAAGATGGATCTTTTAACAAAAATGGCCTGCGCCAAAGTGAAAAACACGTAATTAAATTGTGTACGGATAATAAAACATGGTTTTTGCACCTATGAAATACACCTGCAGTAACTAAAAAAGTTCTGTATTCTATTGTAAGTACAAAGTGGGTCTTTGAACAAAATTGAGCTGCGCCAAAGTGAAAAAAAAACTAATTAAATCGTTTACAGATAATAAAAGGTGAGTTTTGCACCTACAAATACACCTGCAGCTACTAGAAAAGATCTGTATCCTAATATAAGTACAAGATGGTTCTTTCAACAAAACTGGGCTGCGCCAAGTGAACAAAACCTAATTAAATTGTGTACGGATAATAAAACGTGGTTTCTGCACCTATGAAATACACCTGCGATGACTATAAAAGTTCTGTATCCTATTGTGACTACAAAGTGGGTCTTTGAACAAAGCTGGGCTGCGCCAAAGTGAACAAAACCTAATTAAATTGTGTACGGATAATAAAACGTGGTTTTTGCACCTATAAATACACCTGCGGTGACTAGAAAAGTTCTGTATCCTATTTAGAGATGGGCGAATTTCTCAAAAATTCGATTCGGTCACTTTGCCGAATTTCCCGACAAAATTAAATTCGGTCCGAATTACTTTGGAACGAATCATGTTAAAAAACAGCTATTTCCAGGCTGCACAGAGCCTGCAAGGTGCTGTAGAATGTTGTGCCATGCTTAAATATACAACGCCAATATATCGAATAATCATATAATCATAATAAAACAAGGTAGTAAACCAAAATTCTACCCAATACCAATATATAAAGAAAACTACCAAAAATACATATATATAAAACTTTTTATTAAATTTACAAATGTATAGTAAAAAACACAAAAATACAAAGACCAAATACATATAGCTAAAAATGGGTGGTGCCACAAAGATACAACCCACACTAGGTGGTATAACATAAGGTGCATAATCATAAACAAATAAATAACATAGTATATAAAAAAATAATCAATGATAAGTCAACAAATAATCACCCCTAGTAAGAGCGCATACCCACCCAGAGGAGGCACAGACAGACCCCAACGCACGTTTCTCCACACCTGGCTTCGTCAGGGGGTAACACACAACTAACTTCACCTCATTTAAAAAGGTTATAACATCCAATAGGGTAAAGAGACAAACAGCTGAAAGCAATATCCTCTGTTAACTTGTGGTCCCGATAGTAAAAGTATCCCATTTGTCTAGCTGAGTCCGTCACATGAATCCCGGACCACGTGCGACGCCAGCACGCAGACTGGAAACACAGACGTCATCAGAAAAGGACAAAGGATATAGAATACATATGCTCTGGCACGGCGTCAGTAACCAGAGCATATGAAACTAAAATAGACCAACCAAAAATGGAATACATCAGTGGAGACACTGAAGACCAAACTATAAGAATAAGTTAAAGACCCACCAAAAATGGCAGCCCATAGTCAGTGAAGACTGGAGACCACAAATGAAACAGAGGACATCATAAACAGTGAGAAAAGGAGAAGAAGGATATTAAGTATATACTGACACAAACGAAGAAAAATAAAGAAAAATATAAAAATAACTAAACAAAATAATAGAAGCAACAATAAAAAAATACTGAAAAAATGTCTTATATATTAATAAAATAAAGAAAGAAAAAAAATTAATAAAATAAATAAATAAAATAATATGAAAATTTACTCCATAGAAGGATTAAAATCTGGTGAAACCAGTTTTCCCTATCAAGTTACCTTAATAAGAGATTAATTCCTCGTGGCCTGTGGATCCAAATCTTTCCGTCTTATGGTTTGAATGATGGGGACACAAGATTTTGTATCTCTCACTCAATTAATTGTGGTACAGCTGGAGTGATATATCTGGCACAATGTCCTTGTGGATTGAAACATGTGGGTCTAACATCAAGACCGTTTAGGAAAGAAAAAATTTGTGAATACGTTGGGGATCTAAGTTGCGAAAGGTGAGTCAGATTTATACAATTTAACCCCTTAACGACCTTGGGCGTATCCATACGTCCAGGTCGTTTGGGGGTTAACGCACCTGGACGTATGGATACGTCCTGAGGATCGCGCGAACTCTAAGCAGAGTTCGCGCGATCGGCGCGGGGGTCAGCTGTATATTACAGCTGACATCCCGCACCATCGGCCCCGACCCCGGATCGCTCCGGGGGGGGAGGGGGGGCGGATAACCCCGTAATTATCGCGACAATCCGGTCGCAATAACTAAGAGAGACGCAGGAGAAGATCGCTCCTCCTGCGTCTCTGTCGGCGGCAGCAGCGGATCCGTGCGGCTCCTGCCTCCTTACAGACACCACGGAAGGCAGAGAATGCCTTCCGGGTTGTCTGTGACGTCACGACGCCCCGGCATCGTGACTGACAGTTGTCATAGGAACTAGTCATAGCAACAACTATGCAC